>JXCR01086389.1:4357-15583 GCA_002079205.1 Phalaenopsis hybrid cultivar | reverse complement strand
AAATGCTAGAGGTTAAGATCAATATGTGGAATTTCAAGTTGAGTAAAAAGAAGAGTTTTGAATTTCTAATAGTGGGGGTACCTTTTCTAATTTTCTAATACTAGTCAATAGGAAAGTCCTATGGCTAGACCTAGGTTACTAAAGAAGTTTTCAAGACCTCAACCAAAAGTGAGATCAACACAGGTACATAAAGGCTTGAGCATCAAGTATACCAGAATAATAAATTTTTGCATCCTTCAGGTGGATTGGAAATTATATGCTTTAGCTCGTTTGATGATTCTCCTACATTTCTCAAAAGGATGGGAACATGCCGATGAATGGCCTGCATTCAAGATTTTTGAAAAAAAATAAATATCAAAATATATAAGGGAAACTTACGCACATGGCACACAATTCTTATGTATTTATATATCTCACATGTAAACTTTCATATTTACATAAATAGCACTTTGGTGTTTTAAATTTATGCGTGAAAAGATGTATTTTACTTTTGAAAAGTGGTAATAGTGCTATTTTTAATAGATAATACCTCATCTTTTGAAAAGGTGTATTTCACTTTTATATAAATTTTTATGCATAAATAATACAATACCACATATAACAACGTGTTAACTTGAAGCTACTCACCCATGTAAGCTCTTCCAAAGCTTCTACTTCTCTCGTAGAAAAAAGGCTAACTGCATGTATTGATAGATGAAAAATAAAATAAGTTCAACTTTCATAAATTTTTCATAAATATTATTTATAATTAATACTTTCCTGCCAAACTACAATATGCATAGGCCATTTTCTGCACCACAATTAAAGACATTAATATTGCACCCAAATAGATTATAAAAATAAAATTAATCAACCTTAATAAGTTTATCCACTAGAAACAGAGCCACCATAGTTATGCTCTTCCTGCAAGGTTGCATCAAATCAAAGCAATCAAATGAACCTTAGCAGAACTACAAGTTTAACTTTGAAAGTCATTTTCCATTGAATCTTAGCAGAACTGCAGAAATGCTAAAATTATATGATAACTGACAAAAATAGAGAAAGGTTGTCAGTAATCAATAAAAAATAGGAAAGCCAAAACAAATGAAGCCAGGCGCAAAATTGACATGATGGCTTATCTGGTAATTTTGTGTGGTGTTGTGCTAAGGCAAATTAATCCTCCACACGTCACAACTAGATAGATAATTACAGTTCAAATTTTGGAACAGTTAGCAATAATCATCTATCATCTATGGGATGCAATAATCAACATATAGGCAAGGGACAACTCTCAGATTCCAGCTCAAGAGGATGGACCAACATAACTGAAGAGTATAAAGTGTATAATAGGCCTTACATGTCTGATAGAAATCAAGTTTTTTAAGTTTGATGTCCTTATGAGGCAGCATGCATGACACCCAAATAGCTATTCAGGTCTTTGGGGTCTAGGATTTAACCTTTCATGGTATGTTAGTAAAAGAGAGTATATACCAGAGAAGTGTAAACCAGAAACCTAGTAAATGTATCTAGCTGATGGCAACCAACTACTACAGATTTACCTATAACGTATAAGTCCACATCGAATTTTAAAAAAGTATTTGAAAATATTTACAATAGAATAAACATGCCTAAAGCTTCATTAACAACTTCAGCTTTTTTATTATATACACTAGTGATCCAGGAGGATCTTCAGCCAGCTGCTTTTCCCCAACAACCGACTCAAGAATCAAACAGTTTATAACTTACCTATATACCACAAAATTCTTTATGTACCACTGAATTCTTATGCATTTAAAATTCCCTGTTTCAATTTCAATCAAATGATTCATCATCTCCCTCAACAAGGAACAAGAATTAGTTTATAACTTGCATATATACCAGCTTGAACGAAGGCAAGCATCATAGACAAATAACAAGTGCTGCATAGTAGGAAAATCTGGGAGATACAATTAAACTAGGAACAAGAATCAGTTCCTACAAAAACATCATAGACAAATAGCAAGTGCTGCTTACAAAAACATTCTTTATGTTCATACCTCAAAATAATAGCAGCCTTCCATGTCTATGCAGGCTGCCAAAAATGCTTAATGGTTGCATACATACCAATTTAAACAACAATGCTTAATGCTTAATGGCTGCTACAAACTTCTTATGTATTTAAATATCACGTGGTTCCCGCATTGAAGAACAAGAATAGTTTATAACTTACATATATACCACAAAATTCTTTATGTACCACTGAATTCTTATGCATTTAAAATTTCCTGCTTCAATGTCAATCAAATGATTCATCATCTCCCTCAACAAGGAATTGACCGAAGGAAAATATGTTGAGATTTTCATACCTATTTTACACTATTTTTAATGATATTTCACTTTAAAGAAAGGTATTTTTGATGTTTTGTTGCAGGAATGATGAATTAGAGTCATTGGAGCAAAAAGATGCATAAAGTAGCGAATTTGGAGTGAAAAGGACCAAATTGTGAAGATTGAACTAGGGCGCCGATGGTGAGCCCAACGACACCGACAATGAGCCCAACGGCGCTGATGGCAAGAATTTTCCAAGACTCCAGAATAAATAATTTAGAAGGCTCGCCAACGGCGCCCTCGAGCCCGCCGACGGTGAGATCGGCTGTTATGTCCAAAGGTGCATTGAATGTGCACGATTTTTGAAGGGATGCTTGGGCAACTCTTGGGAAAACTCATCCACATCCTTAAAAGAAGAATTTGGCCAAAAATAACGAGAGAGAGGCTCAAGAGTTGTAGGAGTTGGAAGGTTAGAATAGCATCCAAGAGCCCAGTAGTGTATAGAGAGTCTTGGCCAAAAATAGAAGAGTGCTAGAGGCCTTGGAGGTTACCATTAGTGTATAGAATTTCCAGTAGAGTGTAACATTGTGAGGAATTCTTTGAGAGATTGTAAGAGTGGAGGGAAAGTGAGAGATTTCTTCCTCCTTTCCGTGAGGAATTCTTTGAGAAATTGTAAGAGTGGAGGGAAAGTGAGAGATTTCTTCCTCCTTGCCGCTTTGAAGAGGAATTCTATGTGCTGTAAAGAAAAGAAGAGATTCAAAGGAACTTTGAAGAGTTTACTTGGGGAGGAATTATAGATAAGTGTTATTTACTTGTTGTAGTTTGTATGACTTTAATTCATATATGAATTCTGAATTTTGTTGTGTCTTCCCCATTAGTTCTGAGTAGTTTTCTCTGTCTTTCTCCTTGTCTTGAGATTTGTGAAATGGTGATTTGAATTGATGTGAGTAGTTTTCTCTGTCTTTCTCCTTGTCTTGAGATTTATGAAATGGTGATTTGAATTGGTTGAGGCATGAAAATGTTAAGAAATTTGTGCGATCTTTTCACTTTGATCTTAATTTACTTTCAATCTGGCCAATTGATTTATTAAAATATATTGAGTTTTATAACTAAAGTGAAGATTACATCCAAGATTCAGAGAGTTCAAAGCCCTTGGAAGTTGGGTGCAAATAAATAGGGAAATAAATTTATCGGAATTTAGGGAGGTCAAAGCCCTTGGAAGTTGGGTGCAAATAAATAAGGAAATAAATTATCAGTTGAATTGGAGATTTTAGAGTGACAGACTAAAATCTCTAATTCGGTCCTATCGTTTGGGTGCTGATGTGTAGATGTTAGCCCTCAAGTGAGGGGAACGTGAAAGCTCCAAAGTGAGAGTCGGTATCCTCCCAGCCTAGGAAATAAAATTATCGGGCGTAGAATTGGAGATTTTAGAGTGACAGACTAAAATCCTCAATTGAAATAGGGAAATAAAATTATCGGGCTTAGAATTGGAGATTTTAGAGTGATAGACTAAAATCCCCAATTCAATCCTATTGTTTGGGTGCTGATGTGTAGATGTTAGCCCTCAGGCGAGGGGAATGTGGGAGCTCCAAAGTGAGAGCCGGTATCCTCCCAGCCTTACCACAGATTCAATAAACAAGCGTAAGATTATTCAATGTTCTATATGCCTAGACCAAAGGGTAAAGAATATGTATGCTATTATTTGGCACAATACAACTTAGAACTGATTCAATTATCACATTTCACTATACTTGACAAGGAGAAGATGTTTTCTTATATATTGAATATCACAATTAAACCCTACTTTATATCATTAGTTATTTATTAGTTAGTAAACCCTACTTTATATCATTAGTTATTTATTAGTTATTAAAATTATCCTAAACCCTCATTTCTTGACAAGGAGAAGGATGTTTTCTTATATATTGAATATCACAATTAAACCCTACTTTATATCATTAGTTATTTATTAGTTAGTAAACCCTACTTTATATCATTAGTTATTTATTAGTTATTAAAATTATCCTAACATTCACTATAATTTATTGACAAGGAGAAGGATGCTTTCTTATATATTGAATATCACAATTAAACCTCTATAATTTCTTGACAAGGACAAGATGTTTTCTTATATATTGAATATCACAATTAAACCCTACTTTATATCATTAGTTATTTATTAGTTAGTAAACCCTACTTTATATCATTAGTTATTTATTAGTTATTAAAATTATCCTAAACCCTCTATAATTTCTTGACAAGGAGAAGGATGCTTTCTTATATATTGAATATCACATTAAAAACTTTTAGTATAATTAGTTATTTAAGAGTTATTAAAATTACATATTTATTTCAATTGCTTATTAGTGATAGGTATAATTAGTTATTTAAGAGTTATTAAAATTACATATTTATTTCAATTGCCTATTAGTGACTCATAAGCGACAAGGAGAAGGATGCTTTCTTATATATTGAATATCACATTAAAAACCTTATCAGTATAATGTGAGTTATTTAAAGAGTTATTAAAATTACATATTTATTTCAATTGTCTATTAGTGACAGATAAGCAATTTGAATCATATTGTTGTGATTAAGTATTGATATTCTAAAATATTAGTTCGTAGTTCTAATAATACTCACTGTGGGATTAATATCTAGGACTCCATTAGAGCCCTATATTACTTGAGTGATACGTATACTTGCATTGATAAGTGTGACTTTACCATTATTGAATATTTTATATGTACATCTTTATTGAATCTATAACCGTTGTTAAGTTTTTGGTGTGATTGCTGAGGAATTAAATCTTTTAGCAGCAGTATTAAATACTTGTATTTTTAAGCATATATAAACTCGCTGTCAAGTTTTTGACGCTGTTGCTGGGGAGTAAACAAGAATCATAATTAGAGTAACGGACAAATTAGGACTATTAGAAAATTTTTACTGGAATTGCAACTTATTTTCATATTTAATTAACTGTTTTCTGTGTACTGATTTCAAATTATATGCATAAATTTTGACCTGAAAATCTCATATCCTACGATTTGAAATTAGAACGCACTGATAGAAAAATTAGAAAACTGAGAAGAGAACCTAGAAATTCTGACATAATGGAAAACAACATGAACAATCAAGGAATATAAAATGAACACCAACCTAGACCCCTACGAGATTATGCAAATCCTACAGCAGATGAAATTCACTTATCTATCTAAAATCCTGATGTAGTTGCTAATTCATTTGAGCTTAAACCTGTTATTATCCAAATGGTCCGAAACAATCAATTCAGAGGTACTCCAAATGTGCTAATTCATTTGAGCTTAAACCTGTTATTATCCAAATGATACAAAATAATCAATTCAGAGGAACACCAAATGAAGATCTCCTGCTATTATCCAAATGGTACAAAACAATCAATTCGGAGGTACACCAAATGAAGATCCGAATCTACACCTCGCTAGTTTTTTAGAACTGTGTGCTACCTTTAAATATGACAGAGTTTCAAACGATACTATTAGACTTAGAATTTTTCCTTTTTCACTTAGGGATAAGGCTAAGATGTGGTTAAATTCGTTAGCATCATGATCTATTAGAACTTGGGGAGAACTTTCACAGAAATTTCTATCCAAATATTTCCCTCCATCCAAAACTACTATACTTAGATATGACATAACATCATTTTGTTAGATTGATGGAGATTCAATATATGAAGCTTAGGAGAGATTTAAAGATCTTCGTAGGAAGTGCCCTCATCATTCGTTACCAGAATGGTTGATAATTCAAAATTTTTCTAATGGATTAGTGGGATCACTTAGATCCATTATAGATGCTGCGGCTGGTGGTTCTTTAATATCAAAACCTTTTGATGAGGCTTATTTGTCAATAGAAGAGATGGCTACCAACAATTTTCAATGGCTCTCTGAAAGGATAAATCCTAAAAGAGTAGCTAGTATCCATGATTCGNTCCAGGATTTAATAGTAACACTCAAATTAAGGAAAAGAAGTTGTCTATGGAAGAGATGATATTAAACATGGGCCAACAATTGCAGAATCAAGGAAATCAATTACAAAATAAAGGAGCTGCTATTAAGAATATAGAAAATCAATTAGGGCATATCGCTACTGTGCTTAGTAACAAAAAATTAGGAACTTTCCCTAGTACTGTGGAACCAAATCCTAAAGATCAAGGAAAAGAATAAATAAAAGTGATATAATTATGAAGTGGAAAAGAATTGGAAACAAGAGTACAGAAAGAAACGGAAACTGAAAAAGAGAAATGGATATAAAAAAAGAAAAGGATCATGAATACCCAGAATTAGAATATCCACTTACTAAAAATTACTGTGGAGAAACCTCCACCACCGTTTCCTCAAAGATTAAAGCAACATAAACAGAATAAACAATTTTCTAAGTTTTTAGAAATTACGGTAAATATTCCCTTCGTAGAAGCTTTAGAGCAAATGCCCAATTATGTGAAATTTATGAAAAATGGAGAAACCTCCACCACCGTTTCCTAAAAGATTGAAGCAACACAAAAAGGTTAAACAATTTTCCAAGTTTATAGAAATTCTTAAGAAATTAACGATGAAGCAACATAAACAGAATAAACAATTTTCCAAATTTTTAAAAATTCTTAAGAAGTTAACAGTAAATATTCCCTTCGTAGAAGCTTTAGAGCAAATGCCCAATTATGTGAAATTTATGAAAGATATACTGATATTCCCTTCGTAGAAGCTTTAGAGCAAATGCCTAATTATGTGAAATTTATGAAAGATATTTTGATTCAAATAGAAGAAATAATTTTCTATGCTTTTATAAATTCTTAAGAAATTAATGGTAAATATTAAGAAGGAGAAAATGCCCAATTATGTGAAATTTATGAAAGATATTCTGAACAAGAAAATGAAGTTCACTGATAATGAACTATTGCACTTAGCGAAAAGTGTAGTGCAGTTATTCAGAAAAAGCTTCCTGAAAAATTAAAAGATCCAGGTAGTTTATCTATACCTTGTGCTATTGGTGAAAAATTTTATGGAAGAGCTTTATGTGATTTGGGAGCCAGCATTAATCATATGTTATCGATGAAAAATTTTATGGAAGAGCTTTATGTGATTTGGGAGCCAGCATTAATCTTATGCCTATATCAATTTTCAAAAGACTAGGATTAGGAGAAGTCTCACCTACTTCTGTAACTCTTCAATTATCGCTTTATGTGATTTGGGAGCCAGTATTAACCTTATGCCTCTATCAATTTTCAAAAGACTAAGCTCTCACCTACTTCTGTAACTCTTCAATTAGCAGACCGATCAGTTACATATCCTAAGGGAGTTTTAGACCTTATGCCTCTATCAATTTTCAAAAGACTAGGATTAGGAGAAGTCTCACCTACTTCTGTAATCAATTAGCAAATTTTCAAAAGATTAGGATTAGGAGAAGTCTCACCTACTTCTGTAACTCTTTAGTTAGCAGATCGTTTTCAAAAGATTAGGATTAGGAGAAGTCTCACCTACTTCTGTAACTCTACAGTTAGCAGATTGTTCTTTCAAAATTTTATAGAAGAGCTTTATGTGATTTGGGAGCTAGCATTAATCTTATGCCTCTATCAATTTTTAAAAGGATTAGAGCTTTATGTGATTTGGGAGCCAGCATTAATCTTATGCCTCTATCAATTTTCAAAAGATTAGATTGGAGAAGTCTCACCTACTTTTGTAACTCTACAGTTAGCGGATCGTTCAGTTACATATCCTAAAGGAGTTATAGAAGAAGAGAAGTCTCACCTACTTCTGTAACTCTTCAGTTAGCAGATCATTCAGTTACATATCCTAAGAGAGTTACATTTTGAGAGAAAGAACAATTTGAAGATAGTGATGAAGTTATTTTGGACGAAATAGAAAATGAAGAATTATATTATGTTCAGGAAAAATTTGAGATGCTAGATATTACAAAAAAAGCTGATAAGAATCTAGTTCCGTCACTTGAAGTATGTGTTTCTAGAAAACCACCTGAACTTGAGTTGAAAATATTGCCTAACCACTTGAAGTAAGTGTTTCTAGAAAACTATACCTGTTATTATATCTTTGGCCTAGTCACTTGAAGTATGTATTTTTAGGAGACTCATTTACATTACATGTTATTATATCTTCATAATTAAATGATTTGCAAGAGCAAAGACTTTTAGATACATTAAAAAGATATAAGAAAGCTTTTTGTTGGACCTTAGCTGATGTTAAGGGAATCAGTCCTTTGATCTGTATGCACAAAATTATACTAGATGAATGATATAAACCAAGAGTTGATCCACAAAGGAGATTAAACCCAATGATGAAAGTAGTTAAGAAGGAAATTTTAAATGGTTAGACACTGGAATTATATATCCTATTTCAAATAGTGCTTGGGTAAGTCCAATTTATTGTGTTCCAAAGAAAGGAGGAGTGACTGTTGAAACAAAAGAGAATAATGAATTAATACCTATCAGACGAGTTACTGGTGGCATATTTGCATTGATTATAGAAAATTAAACACTGCCACTAGAAAAGATCACTTCCCTTTACCATTTTTAGACCAAATGGTAGATAGACTTGCTGGGCACAAATATTTTTGTTTTCTAGATGGATATATCGGTTACCATCAGATTCCTATTGCTCATGAGGATCAAGAAAAGACAACATTTTCTAGTCCTTTAGGAACTTTTGCTTTTCGAAGAATGCCTTTTGGATTATGTAATGCACCTGCAACATTATAAAGATGTATGATGTCTATATTTAGTAAGTTAATTGATGATGGATTAGAAGTATTTATGGATGATTTCTCTATTTTTGGAACATCATTTGACACATGCTTAAATTATTTTGAAAAAGTTTTGGAGTTATGCAAGAGAATTAATTTAGTTCTAAATTGGGGGAAATGTCAATTTATGGTTGCAGGAGGAATTGTGTTAGGGCATAAAATTTCAAAAAATGGTATGGAAGCAGACCCTGCAAAAATTCAAGTTATATCTAAATTAAAACCTCCTACTAATGTAAGAGAGGTTAGGAGTTTTCTTGGACATGTTGGTTTTTACAGATAATTTATTAAAGATTTTTCAAAAATTAATAAACATCTATGCCAACTTTTAGAAAAGGACAAGAAATTTGAATTCACTGAAAATTGTTTAAATGCCTTTGAGTTATTAAAGAAAAAACTAATCACAGCCCCTATTATAGTTTCACCTAACTGGGAGAAACCATTTGAACCGATGTGTGATGCTAGTGATTATGCTATTGGAGCAGTTCTTGGACAAAGGTATGATAAGATTTTTAAAGTTATATACGACGCTAGTAAAACCCTTAATGATGCTGAAATTAACTATATTGTTACTGAAAAAGAGTTAGTGGCTATTGTGTATGCTTTAGACAAATTTAGATCTTATTTAATTGGGACTAAATTTATTATGCACACTGATCACTCTGCTATCAAATATCTAATGCAAAAGAAGGATGTCAAACCAAGGTTAATTAGATGGATACTTTTGATGCAAGAATTTGATATTGTGGTTATTGATAGAAAGGGAACTGATAATCAAACTGCTGATCATTTGTCAAGATTAGAAAATCATGAATTATCTCACATCGACAATGAAATTACAAACAGTTTTCCTGATAAACAACTTTATAAAATTAATTAGAAAACCATGAATTATCTGATGTTGACAATGAAATTACAGACAGTTTCCCTGATGAACATCATTATAATGTTAGTGTTGGAAAATACCATGGTATGCTGATATTGTTAATTATATTGTAAGTGATATTTTGCCACGTATGTTGTTTGTCAAGATTAGAAAATCATGAATTATCTAACACCGACAATGAAATTACAGGTAGTTTCCCTGATAAACAACTTTATAATATTAATGAATGAAAATACCATGGTATGCTGATATTGTTAATTATATTGTAAGTGATATTTTGCCACCTATGCTGGCATTGCAACAACAATACCATGGTATGCTGATATTGTTAATTATATTGTAAGTGATATTTTGCCACCTATGCTGATATTGCAACTACCATGGTATGCTGATATTGTTAATTATATTGTAAGTGATATTTTGCCACCTATGCTAACACTGAAATTACAGACAGTTTCCGTGATGAACAACTTTATTATATTAATGAGTGGAAAATACCATGGTAAATTACAGACAGTTTCCGTGATGAACAACTTTATTATATTAATGAGTGGAAAATACCATGGTATACGTAAGTGATATTTTGCCACCTATGCTGACATTGCAACAGCAAAGGTGATATTGTTAACTATTGTAAGTGATATTTTGCCACCTATGCTGACATTGCAACAACAAAATGTAAGTGATATTTTTCCACCTATGCTGACATTGCAACAACAAAGAAAATTCATTCATGATGTGAAAGCATATTTTTGAGATGAGCCTTATTTATAGAAATAAGGATCTGATTATGAGAAGATGTGTACCTTATGAAGAAACTGAGCTAATCATTCAGAAATTTAGAAAATTCATTCATGATGCAAAAGCATATTTTTGGGATGAGCCTTATTTATATAAACAATGTATTCTTATTATGAGAAGATGTGTACCTTATGAAGAAACTGATCTAATCATTCAGAAATGTCATGAGACCATTTATTCCTTCATTTAGGAACTTATACATATTAATTGCAGTAGACTATGTTTCAAAATGGATTGAAGCACAAGCTTTACGTTGTTGTGATGCTAAAAGTATTTCAAGATTTTTAATGAAAAATATTTTCACTAGATACGGAATGTCGAGAATGATTATCACTGACGAAGGATCCCATTTTAGGAATAAATATATTCAGAGATTGGTAGAAAAGTTTAATATTATTCATAGAATATCTACTGCCTATCACCCTCAAACCAGTGGGTTAGCTGAAGTTTCTAATAGAGAGATTAAA
>JXCR01086367.1:26854-48902 GCA_002079205.1 Phalaenopsis hybrid cultivar | reverse complement strand
TTAGAAAGAACAATGTGCCAAAAAACCACAACACTGGAAATGAAATGTCAATTTATGCAACTCAAATTAGTTTGCTCCTGTATGACTAAGCCGCAACCAACTAAAAAATCACAACTCCCTCTAGTACAAGTGCTCCAGATAATTAAAATCTATAAAAATAAACATGACAGACGATAACCTATAATTGTTAGCTCCAATCCCACCACTGCATAATTACACAAGAAAGAAATACACCTAAATTTTTTAAATCTCTTACAATTTATTTTTCAGATGTTTTCCATTTGAATCGAGCTCTTGAGCGGCACGTATTCACCAAGATATCCTCCCAAATGATCATAGAGTGCACTCTTGTCAATCATCTGATGGTGGTAGCTCTTGCACACATAGTAGAACACGCTCTGAGCTAATAGACCGACAAAATTGATGAGGACGAGGACTGCAACAAGCGCTCCGCCAACGAGGATCTTAGCTGGAATGCCAAGCCCGAAGCTACCCTCCTCTGTAGGGCCCTTGACGACCAAGGCACGGAAAGCCCAGCCGATAAGCCCGCAGGCTGACAGATAGCCGGTGATGAGTATAGCAGCCATGCGAGCCCGTCCACGAAGGAGCTGGCGTGCTTTCCGCATGGCTTCAAGCCCGCAGATGGGCTCGAGCACGGAGACAACAGATGCGAGGTGCCAGAGCGCAGAAATAAGAACATGAACGGCGATGAAGGCGGCGATTAGTAGTGATAGTATAACAAGGAAAATAGGAGAATCCGACGAAGGGTAGGCAACGAGGAGCATAACGAGGCAGAAAGCAAAGGCGAGATTGTAAAGGAACATGATAAGGGAGACCCAGAGGAAAGTGCGGAAGAGGCGAGGAAAGATCGGGGGTATGGCGGAAAGGGAGGAAGTGAACGAGACGGGCTTGGCGGCATAGAGAGACGCGACGGTGAACACGATGGCTGCGGTGGACAGAAGAGAGAAGATGAAAAGGAATATGATGTAAACGAACTGGTAGAAGAAAAGCAAAGACCAACCGGAGAAAGAGTGGGACGAAGCGGAGGATTGCTCGAGGCGGACGAGGAGGGGATGAGTGAATAAGGAGTGGACGAGGATCGCAAAGGAAAGGGGAAAAACGAGGGCTAGCGTGAGCAGGCCGAAGGTGCGTGGAGCGGCGCGAGGGATCTCTGCGGATTCACGGAGAACGTCGATGGAGCCCAAGGATTCCAATTGCTCCAGCTGCAGATCCATGGCGTGAGACAGAGAACAGCTGCGTGATTTGGGAAGAAGGAAACCGATGATCTGTTAACTTGTTTGTCGGTGGGGGGTTTGGTTTTAAGATGAGGTTTGTGGATGGGGAGTGGGGCTTTAGTGGATGAATGGAATTTTAGTAGGCGGGTTAGTTGATCTGAGGTTTGGGCAACTTGCTTTTATTTACATATATGCCACCTAATTTTTATGTATTTATACGTTTAACCTTTAAATAGCNAAGATGAGGTTTGTGGATGGGGAGTGGGGCTTTAGTGGATGAATGGAATTTTAGTAGGCGGGTTAGTTGATCAGAGGTTTGGGCAAGTTGCTTTTATTTACATTTATGCCACCTAATTTTTATGTATTTATATATTTAACCTTTAAATATATAAATACATACAAATTGGGTGGTATGCATGTAAATCTTCTTTTTTGTTTTTATTTTAGAAAAAAAAATAACTGTTTTTTTAGTATATTATTATTATGAATTTACATATCTCACCTAGAAATTTTTATATTTACACACATAAGTTTCAAATCTTTAATATTAAATTAAAAATAGCATTAGTGGCACTTTTTAAAAGCCAAATGTTTATTTTTCAACCATATGTTTAAAATATCAAAATGTTATGTATGTAAATATGAAAAAATAGGTGTGGGAAAATATTGCATTAGGACTCCGCACGTAGAGTTACGTGCGGAGTCCAATAAAATCACGCCACGTACAAAAAAAAAATTGTCTGATAACAAAAGAAAATATTTCTCCCGTGTTATTCAGGTGTTATTGTGTGTTACTCAAGTGTTATTGATGTGTTATTGTGTTATTATAATATCATGAATATTCTCAGAACACAATAACACCTGAATAATATACAATAATGTCTGAATAACACGGAATAACACGAGGGGGAATATTTCCTTGTGTTGCCAGGTCAATTTTTTTTTCTATCACCTCCACGTGACGTAATTTCATTGTACTCCGCACGTAACTCTATGTGCGGAATCCTGATGCAATATTTTTTCATAAATAAATACGAATTGTGTGCTGTGAATGTAAATTTCCCTAGAATTAAAGGAGCTATATATTAGAGGAGGGTATCTTAGGATCATTTAATTATCTATAAAATAATTATAATTTATATTAATGTGTGATTTGAAATTAGTGACATAAATTTGATTGGAAATTAATTGATTGTGATCTTCAATCAATTGTTTTAGTAAAAGGTAAATTTAATGTATGAGTCTTAATCTATTGACAATTTAAAAAATAATAATAATGTAAATTTGTAATAGGATGTATTTTTTTGTTACTAAATTATTTCAATATAAGAATAATATAAATATTAGTTATTTAATGTTATGTTAATCTAAAATTAATTTTTATTATTGAAAACATTTAAAAAAAATATGAAGCACTCTCAATATAAAAATGGTACTTGTAATCATCGACCTAGCAGATAATATTCTGAAGGTGAATAAGTTCATAANAATATAAAAATAATATAAATATTAGTTATTTAATGTTATGTTAATCTAAAATTAATTTTTATGATTGAAAAACATTTAAAAAAAATATGAACACTCTCAATATAAAAATGGTACATGTAATCATCGACCTAGCAGATAATATTCTGAAGGTGAATAAGTTCATAGTTGAATCAGTTAGATTAAGCTAGTTCGATGTGATTTTTAAAATAATGCATTCAGGTATGAGTTGGAGTTTTCACTCTAAGAAGGAAAAATATTTAGGTGTGGACTTCACACATTTGGGTTTCATTGTATTTTGGTTGCATTTGCATTGGCAATCAATGTAACCAAAATACAACGAAATCCAAATGTGTGAAGTCCACACCTAATAATTGCTTCTAAAGAAGAAACTAANGTATGAGTTGGAGTTTTCACTCTAAGAAGGAAAAATATTTAGGTGTGGACTTCACACATTTGGGTTTCATTGAATTTTGGTTGCATTTGCATTGGCAATCAATGTAACCAAAATACAACGAAATCTAAATGTGTGAAGTCCACACCTAATAATTGCTTCTAAAGAAGAAACTAGGATTTATGTGATCTGGCTTAAAAGAGATTACACCATGTCAACCTATTAAATGGATATTGAGGCATTGGACGTGTAAATGTGAGTTGCAATCAAGATAATGACAATTTTAACGATGTCTAGCGATTCCTATCGATTGTGTTGAATGAAATGAGAAATCTAGAATTGTGACTCTTCATATTAAGCAACATTTTAATTTTTGTAGCTTATGATGCCATTACAAATAATAATAATAATAACTTAAGTAATTTAGAGTGAGAGTGATCCTAATCTCAGTATGCTTTGGATGAGAGTGACCTAAATAATACCTTAATTCTATAGTTTTGATGGTGTCATGAACACCATGTCAATTCTTAGAGAGCTAATTATTGTTCGATTTTTTTTTTGGAATTTTGAAAAGTTATTTAGTTTAATGTTTATATAATTTTGATTTAAAAAATAATATTTTGATTTTGAAAGATGATACCAAATAAACCTCATATATTTAATAGTATAGATAGTTGAGCACGATACCACAAGCGATATATCATCTCGTAAGATAAATGTATCACTTGTTAGTAGGCTTAACTATTAAACTAAGAAGTTTGTGACTCTATTTTGGTCTGCAAAATTTATGACCGACAGTTCCAATTTCTATTATAAGAATTAGACAGAGTTTAGATTAATCTAGATTATTAATTCTCTATAAAGGCAAACCCTTACAGTTAATTATATCTTAAAAGACTGAAATCACTTACAAAAACTTTCGGTTAAGATGGAGGTTTCGCCTTCAAGAATTTAACTTTTAGGTTTCCATAATTGTTTATAGAAAATGCAAATGAAAATGGCTCAATGTGGTACAGTTATTTTTCGAACCCGGAGGAGTGAATAGTAGGAGATGTCGAAGATACTTAAAAAACTTCAATAACATCTTAAACTAACCTATGATTTGACTTTAAGTCTTTGAAAGGGAAATTATAATGTTTTAATCTTGCAAATTATTTAAAAATTTGGGATTTATATATGCATGTCATATGCATATGGCACAAGAAAAAGAAAGATTTATGTCGTACCGAACGACGACCTTATCATCCTAAAATGTTAGGACTAATATCATACGACACATGCAATCGTTTGAAATCCTAAAATATAATGTGAGTATTTACGTCGTACCAGATGTACCAGATGAACAACCTCAAAGTCTTATGGGTGTAAGTTATTTAATTCTATGGAAGTTCAGTTGAGGCTCTTTCTTCCACTTTCTATTATAGTCTTGATCGTTGCTCATAGACGAATCATCACTCGCCTGCATCATTGTCTTGTTCTGAGAAGAGGAGAGAGAAGAGAAAGCATATCTTAAGCAACTTATTCCAGACATTTAATGTGTTCTTTTACAATGTGTTTTGAATTGACATTTGTTGTTGTTAAAAATAATTAAAGAAAATGGGGAGTATTTAATTGTATTAAGTGACACCGACTAAGATCTCACAATTCCATCGTCTCGACATCACTGTTAATTTTGGATTTACTTAGTCTAAATAAATTGTTAGACTCATTTAGATCAGAG
The DNA here is from genome assembly GCA_002079205.1 of Phalaenopsis hybrid cultivar. NCBI lineage: Eukaryota > Viridiplantae > Streptophyta > Magnoliopsida > Asparagales > Orchidaceae > Phalaenopsis > Phalaenopsis hybrid cultivar. The sequence goes on along the minus strand of JXCR01086367.1, from coordinate 44,068 downwards.
AATTCTAATTAGCAATCATAGATTACATTATCCAAGAGATTATTGCAAATCTAAAAATGTGAATTATTATTATGTTTTTATTAGTATATTGAAGTTTAAAAACATTGTTTGTAGTTTTGATAATTTTTTTTTTTGTTATGGAATTTTAAAAAGTGTTGAAATTTAAAAAGTGTATGTTAGTTATGTGATATAGGGTTCCAATCCTAAACATTCAAATCCTAAACATATGTCTTATGTTTGTTATCCTAAAGTTTTATATAAACATGTCAGAAAAACAGTAAAGAATAGCAATAATAATATCACATGTATGAACAGATATGTACACTAAAGTGCAGTAAAAGAGGATGGGTCGGTGCGTACCTGTCGCCTCTTATGATGCTTCAAAAAGGAATTACTATTGTATAATGAAAGTGTGTATATAAAAGAAAAGGGCTGGACAAACATTTGACATTTAAGTAAGAAAGCTTGAGCATGTATATATACATAAAAGAGTCAAGTGATAGGCATATGGAAAATCAGAATAGGGTATAAGAATTTAAGTTGGGGATGGGCTCAATTTTAGACTTCTCATACATCATAATCCCACAGGTAACTGAGACATCGAAGCCTATATACCAATATTAATCAAAAGCTACCAGCAAAACATCTTAAGGTTGGGCAACTTCAAATTCCTAACAGCTGACTGACAAGTGATCATAGATGTGATTTTTCTATAACATTGTAATTTCTAGATTTCAAATAACTGATGTTATAAAGAAATAATTCACAAGTCATTCGAAGGTGAAGTTAAAGCCGCCAACAACCTACAACAATGAAGAGGGCAACTAATAATCAATTTTTGGTCATTTAAAAGTTTTATGTTATACATCATTGCTCTTAGCCCTCATACTTTCCAACTTATAGGCCAATCTAATAATCCATATGCATTCTCCAACGATTCAAATATTTCACATCACAAGAATAATGCTTAAACACATTTATAGCACAAGCCATCCAAACTTAAGTTTTGAACTTCAAACTTTAAGGGCTTAATATGTATATGTAGAAGCACTGTCCACACAAACTTTCCAATTTAAAATGTGCTTATGCCATTAAACCCATTTATTAGACATCAACAAAATGAGCTGTTTGAACTTAACAGAGAAACAATAAGAAACTTAAATTTTATGTTTAAATACCATAACTATCAACATTGCATGATTTTTTTTTAATATACCATACAGCTCTTATACATTTATATATCCAAAGTTGAAATCATACCCTTATAAAATCTTACATAAGGGCCATTCATTATTATTTGTTTTCATAGGCAAAGTTAATACAGAAGACTTGAACAATACGCCACTTAATTTTCCTGGATGTACTTGAACTACATGCATTTATGTATAAAAAATGCATATACTTATATTTAAACATTGGAAACAAAGCAAAAAGATGGGGAAGTTAATGACCTAAAATCTTCCAAGCAATAAGTTGCTGCATCGGTACTGATAAACATAATAACCATTGCAGATAAAAGTGGTATATATATATATCACACAATTATTATGTATTTGTGTTTCCAATGCCCAAGATTTATTAATTACCTGTAAAGCATTTTAAATTTGTTCTTTAAAACTTAGTGTCTGTTTGGGGAAGCTTATAAGAGTGGGCGGCGTTTTCAAAATGCCGCCGAACCGTTTGGTTCGTGCATTTCGCCAGCTTATTCGAAACTGCGTTTGGGTTTTTACACTAAACGCAGGCCGCAGGTCAACCCCTGCGGCCGGCCCGCGGGCCGCGTCTCAGGATAAGCAGCTTATCCTGAAACGCACAAGCTGCCCTAAACAGAAACACATCTTCTACACATAAGTTTGTCAAACCAAAATGTTATAAACGTAAATATACAGTTTCAGATATTACATACGCAACTGTATATATGTAAATTTGTCTGCTAGATATGTAAGCGTACAAGGATTGTGTGCTATTTATATAAATGTCCCCAAAAAGTATCTGCATGGCGGCAAAAGAATGACCCCATTTACGCATTCAATCAATTTGTGTTGAATAAATATATCAAAATCTCAACGGATATACTCTATTTGAATATATCTAAAACAACAAGAACAGGGCCAAGAATAACATAAACTGCTTAGAGAGAATATGACATCAGAATTGAGCTCCTTAACAACCAAAACTTCAAATTTATAATTTATTTAATTATACGTGAAATTTTTGCATACATACCAGTTAATCCCTATGCATTTAAACATAAAACACTTAAAATTTTGATTTGTACATATCTGCCATCTCACGTACGTCCAAGACTTGTATATTTCATAAGAAAAATGATAGCTTTCATACGATAAAACAGATACGTAGAGTGAGGTGATATGTATGTAAATCTCATAATTAGATCCATTGTATAGAGAATCCCCATAAGTACTAAGTATCGTATTGAAATACATTACACTTCTAAATTATCAAAAAAAAAAAAAAAAGACATTCATCTGTTCATTATCAACAATCTCTCTTAAAGAAAAGAAACAACTAAAACAGGTAATGAAACCATAATGGAACCTGGGATAAGCAAATTTTAGCTACCAAACCCTCCACTTGACACGTGACACCCCACTATTAGACTCTGAATGCATCAGAAGTCCTGATGTAATGTTTTTTTTCCAGTAAGGAGCTACTAGCATAGCAGTGGTCCCTAACTTAACATTAGTACAACTATAAACATATTTCCATAAAAAAGCTTTACATATGTATACTATCCAATTCATGAATATTTACATATTTTAATTTCTGAAGTTAATTTGTTTACATCACTTATATAAATCATATATATCATACCAAAAGTACAATAATATTAGTTTAAAATATAAAACGCACCTTTTCATACATGGATTGGGTGGCATGTGTCTATATAAAAAAAAAAAAAGAGATTTCTGTGTTTCNAAGCAATAAGTTGCTGCATCGGTACTGATAAACATAATAACCATTGCAGATAAAAGTGGTATATATATATATATATATATATCACACAATTATTATGTATTTGTGTTTCTAATGCCCAAGATTTATTAATTACCTGTAAAGCATTTTAAATTTGTTCTTTAAAACTTAGTGTCCATTTGGGGCAGCTTATAAGTGGGGGTGGCCGTACCGTTTGGTTTGCGCGTTTCGCCAGTTTATCCGAAACTAAGTTTGGGTTTTTACACTAAACGCGTGGGCCGCGTTTCAGGATAAGCAGCTTATCCTGAAACGCACAAGTTGCCCCAAACAGACCCTTAAACACATCTTCTACACATAAGTTCGTCAAAACAAAATGTTATAAACGTAAATATACAGTTTTAGGTATTACATACGCAAATGTATATATGTAAATTGTGTGCTAGATATGTAAGTGTACAAGGATTGTGTGCTATTTATATAAATGTCCCCAAAAAGTATCTGCATGGCGGCAAAAGAATGACCCCATTTACGCATTCAATCAAATTGTGTTGAATAAATATATCAAAATCTCAATGGGTATACCCTATTTGAATATATCTAAAACAACAAGAACAGGGCCAAGAAAAACATAAACTGCTTAGAGAGAATATGACATCAGAATTGAGCTCCTTAACAACCAAAACTTCAAATTTATAATTTATTTAATTATACTTGAAATTTTTGCATACATACCAGTTAATCCCTATGCATTTAAACATAAAACACTTCAAATTTTGATTTGTACATGTCTGCCATCTCACGTACGTCCAAGACTTGTATATTTCATAAGAAAAATGATAGCTTTCATACGATAAAACAGATACGTAGAGTGAGGTGATATGTATGTAAATCTCATAATCATATCCATGGTATGGAGAATCCCCATAAGTACTAAGTATCGTATTGAAATACATTACACTTCTAAATTATCCAAAAAAAAAAAAGGCATCCATCTGTTCATCATCAACAGTCCCTCTTAAAGAAGAGAAACAATTAAAACAGGTAATGAAACCATAATGGAACCTCGGATAAGCAAATTTTAGCTACCAAACCCTCCACTTGACACGTGACACCCTACCATTAGACTTTGAATGCATCGGGAGTCCTGATGTAATATTTTTTTTCAGTAAGGAGCTACTAGCATAGCAGTGGTCCCTGACTTAACATTAGTACAACTAAAAACATATTTCCATAAAAAAGCGTTACATATACATACTATCCAATTCTTGAATATTTACATATTTTAATTTGTAAAGTTAATTTTCTTACATCACTTACTATAGAAATCATATATATCATACCAAAAGTACAATCATATTAGTTTAAAATATAGAACGCACCTTTTCATACATGGATTGGGTGGCATGTGTATATATAAAAAAAATGAGATTTCTGTGTTTCTTATGAGAATACATGAGAATTGAGTTGTATTTATGAAAACAAACAATTTCAAATATGGAAATAAATCTTAACATTGCAATAGACCAAATGTTGTTTTTTGAACAAAATAAAGACAAGGAGAGTAGTTGTAAGAAGATGAATTAAATTTAAAGTTTGGGTCTTAGAGATAAAAATAAACACATGGAGTATATATAAATCTGTATATGCACATATGCATACACTTAAGAATGCTGAAAACAACAAGCACACATCCATTTCATGTTTTCTTCTCGTAAATACATTAAAATTCTGAAAATTTCTGCACACACATAACTGAAGATTTGAAGCATACAACAATTGTATATTATGTAGTAAGACTTCCAAGACTTGATACCAAACATATGAACATACAAGGATTCTTAGCACTTGTCCAATGAAATATACTAAACATGTGCCATCAAACATTCACGTAAAGATATTACATATACTGGAGAGATCCCAACCAAGCTATTAAATAAATCCCTAAACTTTTAATTTTCACCTAATATTCAAATGCATTTTTGCTGATATCACACTCAAAATTTAGGTAGTATTCTCAATAATACTTGCTTAGTAATAGGAACTTGCCTCGATAATCTAACAGAATTCTCCTCTTCTTAGAGGTAAAACTGTGTTCAGAATTCAAGACTTCAAGTGACGCAAGCCAAAAAGAAACAACAAAGTAATANTAAAAATAAACACATGGAGTATATATAAATCTGTATATCCACATATGTATACACTTAAGAATGCTGAAAACAGCATGCACACATCCGTTTCATGTTTTCTTCTTGTAAATACATTAAAATTCTGAAAATTTCTGCACACACAACTGAAGATTTGAAGCATACAACAATTGTATATCATGTAGTAAAACTTCCAAGACTTGATACCAAACATATGAACATACAAGGATTCTTAGCACTTGTCCAATGAAATCTACTAAACATGTGCCATCAAACATTCATGTAAAGATATTACATATACTAGAGAGATCCCAACCAAGCTATTAAATAAATCCCTAAACTTTTAATTTTCACCTAATATTCAGATGCATTTTTGCTGATATCACACTCAAAATTTAGGTAGTATTCTCAATAATACTTGCTCTGTAANGTTCGTGTTCGGCTCGTTAACTTATCGAACGAAATTAACGAGCTGAACACGAGTTTTTTAACGAGCCGAACACGAGCTGTTCGCGAACAACAAGCCGTTTTGACAGCCCTATGGATGGGGTGGCATGTGTATATATATAAAAAAAGAGATTTCCGTGTTTCTTATGAGAATGCATGAGAATTGAGTGGTATTTATGAAAACAAACAATTTAAATATGCAAATAAATCTTAACATTGCAATAGACCAAATGTTGTCTTTTGAACAAAATAAAGACAAGGAGAGCAGTTGTAAGAAGATGAATTAAATTTAAAGTTTGGGTGTTAAGAATGCTGAAAACAACAAGCACACATCCGTTTCATGTTTTCTTCTTGTAAATACATTAAAATTCTGAAACTTTCTGCACACACATAACGGAAGATTTGAAGCATACAGGAATTGTATATCATGTAGTAAAACCTCCAAGACTTATACCAAACATATGAACATACAAGGATTCTTAGCACTTGTCCAATGAAATATACTAAACATCTGCCATCAAACATTCATGTAAAGATGTTACATATACTATAGAGATCCCAACCAAGCTATTAAATAAATCTCTAAACTTCTAATTTTCACCTAATATTCAAATGCATTTTTGCTGATATCACAGTCAAAATTTAGGCAGCATTCTCAATAATACTTGCTCGGTAATGGGAACTTGCCTCGATAATCTAACAGAATTCTCCTCTTCTTAGAGGTAAGACTGTGTTCAGAATTCAAGGCTTCAAGCGACGCAAGCCAAAAAGAAACAATAAAGTNCTTGCCTCGATAATCTAACAGAATTCTCCTCTTCTTAGAGGTAAAACTGTGTTCAGAATTCAAGACTTCAAGGGACGCAAGCCAAAAAGAAACAATAAAGCAATGCAATTCTTTGATGGCACTTTGGAGCAATTGTTAAGCTAAGAAGAATTTCATAAGACCGCTGATTAATATATAACAGTGAACCTCTTCATTTTTTAATCTTCAATTAAGCAAATATCAGGGAAGAATATTTGAAATGTTTTGCCATTAAATCAGAAAAGGTAGATGACTTTCNAATTTACCCACAATTTGACGTTGCCCGGAATCCTATAAATATAGGTGTTCTTTTCAGGTAAACTCGATGTCACAGAAGCACTTGCGCAGTCCATTTCATCATTCCGAGTTGTCCGGACAAGTTCGTCGACGATCAGACCAATTTAGCTCTAATTTGTGCGCGTCGTGACAAATGAAATTATTTGGTCCGACCGAAGTCACTTAACAAGAAAAATGTTGATCTATCCTTGCCGAAGCGACAACCAAAATCAAGCAAACTGCTCCGACAACAAGTCACCCATCGTACGTCATGGGGCCTCCTTATGACTTTCAAATCTCTATGAGAACTCAACTTAAGCTTCAATAGGTCTGTTTTAATCGACTCAATCAAATACAAAAGACTTGAAATTGTCCATATGAAACTACAAAGAGCGAAGAAATGACTCAAATTTCTAAATAATGTGGGTCCCAATATAGTTCTTTAGGAGAGTCAAATAGAGAATCTTAATGCTAGATCCTAAGCTCTAAGAAGAGAGAAATAGAGACATCATAAAAATGAGGTCAACACTAAAAAACTTAATAATGAGAATTTGAAGCAAGAACATTTCTTTTACTAAGTATCTATTTATTATTACAATTTTACATTTTTTGGGCAGTTGGGCTAAAAAATAGTATTCCCAATTATTTTTGTAGTGAATTGATGGAAGTTATATTACTTGTTGACTAATGTTTGTTGATCATTGAAGCCATTGTTAACAAATTGGTGCATCAAGCATATGCATTACATTGGTATTCACTATGTAAATGGCATCCTTCTTGTTTGTATATTTCCAAGTAAAGAAAGTATAATTATTTTAAATATCATTATCTCTATTATACTTTTTGTCTCGCCTTTCCTCATATCACTTTCATATTTTGAGGACATATTGATTAAAATTATTTCTATATGATTTAGCATTCACATCTTGCATCAAGTCGAGACAATTTGCTATGTTGCAATCATGCTTTGTATTACATTGGCTAAAGTCATCAATTTCACTATGACACTTTGAAGCCAAGCTAATGTAAGTTTAATTATTTTCTTTAGCTCTTTGTTTGAAATATTTCTTAGGATTATTCAAACTCTTTTTAGTTTGTTTAGAGAGACACACAATATCCTAATGCAGACTTTGATATATATAATGCTTATATGCTATAGAAGCATCTTGGATCTCTATGTGGTATTCAAAGAATAATGATTAATAAAACTTGCATGTCTAAATAACAATAATTTTGATTGTACATTTGCTTTTTATTGTATTATTCTTGAATTGAATGGATCAAGGCATGCATCTTATGTTATTAAGGGCTTATTTTGGATCAATTTTGTCTTTTATTTTTTCTTTTGTTTTTAAAAATATGTTTGTTTAGTGTGTTTTTTTTTAAATATTTTTATTTTTAGTTTCTAAAAACAAATTAATATATTTTTTAAAACACTCAAAATAATTTTTTTGTAAAGTTTTTGAGTATTTTTAAAAATAACCATATTAATCAAATATTTCATACATGTTATACTTCAAATCAAAATATATTTATATATAAGAAAATAAAAATCAAAAGTGACCCCACATGGCCCCTAATTATTTGCCTCTTCTATTATTAACTAGGCTTGGAACCAGCTTGGATGATCTTGTTTTTGAGTTAAATGAATTGTATTGGCTTACTGGCATAAGGGAAGCTCTTGTTCATATTTCAAAGAACTTGCCAATAGGAGCATAACTTTTAGAAAGTTATGCATTATCTCTATTTTCTTTTGTTTCATGCACGCGGGGGCGTTTTGTAAATGCCAGTGTCACATTTGGATTGCGTTTATTAACAGATTATGCAAAAACGTGGTTTTGGATTCCTTAAACACGAGGCCCGCGGAACAACCCGTGGGGGCCGCGTTTTCGTTCGGATTATTACTCACGTTCGCATCTACCCTTTCTCCTTAAAAAATTTATTGCCTCGGGACTCCGCAGGGTGAGTTGCATGCGGAGTCCAATTACTGGAGCCCAAGTGGTGCTGGGTCCCACTGTTTATAAAAATTCAAAAAAAGGTCTGGTTATCGTGACCCGACCTGAATCAACGCGGGGAAAATTAATAGGTGCGTTTTTTCGTGAACCCGACCTGAATTTAATGTTTCAGGTGCCGAAAGAAACAAAAAATGACTTTACGTTAGATTCAGCGGTTTTGGAGCTTTTCGTCTTCTTTCTAGCGTCTGTTCGCATTCGGGCTTCTTCCTTTGGCTTGTTTGGCTCTCTTCAGCTCTTCGGACGGAAGACGGTTTGTCTGCGGTGGTAGTGGTTCTCCATTCGAAAGGCTAGTAGTTTTCCATTCGGTTTCGAATCTTGGAAATGAGGTTGGTTTCGCAATACGCATGATAAATATTAGAGCTTAGTCGTTCGGCAACCACTAATAATTTGTTATCTTTCTTTGTTTAGAACACAAAATGGAAGGTCGGAAGGGTACGGAAGAAGAAGCTAGCGGTCTCCCGAAGTCGTTAAGGTAACTACATTGTATATTTTAGTGAAAAATTTAAAGTTATAGTCGTGTTATAGTATTGTTATAGTCGTGTTATTGTGTGTTATAGACGTGTTATTTTGTGTTATTGGTGTGTTATAGATGTGTCATAGATGTATTATAGATGTGTTATAATTGTGTTATTGTGTGTTATAGATGTGTTATTGTGTGTTATAGATGTAATATTATGTGTTATTGTTGTGTTATAATGTTATAATTATGTTATAGATGTGTTATTGTTGTGTTATTTTGTGTTATTGTTGTGTTATGTTATCAAATATGTGGTATATATGTGTTAGTATTGTATTATTATGTGTTATTGTTGTGTTATAGCTGTGTTATAGTTGTAACACAAACATAACACAATCATAACACAATAATAACACACTGATAACACATTCATAACACATGCTAACACAATTATGACACAACAATAACACAACAGTAACACAACAATAACCTAGACGTAGAAACTATTTTTAGCCTCATCTTTGCTGGATCATTCAAATTGATTTGTGCATTTGGTGTTTTTCTCTTCTTTAATTTTTTATTTGTTTGAGGTGGTTTTCCAGCTGATGCGTCATTAATATCTTTAGAAAAATGTTTAAAGGTTTCCCAAAGCATCTGCTCAGTTGTTTCATTTTCCTGTGCTTTATTAATGAGTTGGTATGCAAATTTGCGAGAGTGTGAGTGAAATAGTAGACCATTTGCAGAACCAGTGCTTGTTTGGGATTCCTTCATACGTTCATAACCAATGTTGTTATACATGTTCCTTTTAGCGTGATCAGACCATCAGATTAACTAATATTTCTGGGGAATTTGCTTAATTTGAGCCACGTTAAGCACATAAAGAGAGTGAGAACATAATATCTCCATCATTTTAAACTTTTTGCAACTAAAAGTGATCTCGAAATTGACGGTCAAGCTTCACAGTCCAGTGCTTGTTTGCTCCTTGGTTATCCAAATTCCTTACAATATATTCCAAGTCATTCTCTGGAAAGCATTCAATTGTCAGTCCACAAAGCCCATCTAATAATTGTTGCTGGAACATGGAGTAAAGCTTTCTCGAGTAAAAGGTGGCAGCTTGCCTCAAAATTGGGTTGTCTTTTACTAGGGGCATAATGACCGATTGATCACTTTCGAAATCTTCATCCTTTTCATTCCAATGACATGATTTCATAATATTTTCAAGACCAACAAAACAATCAACGAGAGAACTAGTAGGCTTTGAAACACCGTGACACATTATTTGTGGACTCACTTTTTTGTGTTGATAATATTCCCATGCCAAATATTTCATTATTGAAGGTTGTGGACCATTTATGTGTGATCTTGTACATCTCCTTTAACCACATGTTGTTGTGGAGGTTCCCCTTCTCAATCATTGTGGCCCAAATTTCTTCAAATTCCACTTCAGTATCACACTTGCTCATGCATTTGTAAAAGAGATCGCCCACATTCTTGACACCCAAAGGACAATGCATTTTGAAGGAAAATTCTTGTATATATGTCATTGGCATAACCTGTGTCGTGTCTGTGAGAGACAATCTTCAATGGCTCGAGCCATCACTTGATCCTGATCCGTGAAAATTGTCATTGGATACTTGTCACCCATTGTTCTCATAAATGTTTTGAATAACCAACTAAAGGAATCAATGGTCTCATTCAACAAAAAACCAACTCCAAAGAGGACATTTTGTCAATGGTGGTTCACCCCTACGAACGGAGCACAACATAAATTATACTTATTTAATTGATAACTTGTATCAAAAATTATTACGTCCCCAAAACAATCATAATCAAGCCTGGATAACCCGTCGCTCCAGAAAAAGCTTGTGAGTCTGTCACACTCATCAGTTTCAAAATCCCAAGCAAACATGATATCCTCAACTTGTCTCTCCATGAACAACTGTATTAGAGCATTGACATATCCTTGCTCTATTCTTTCCCTTCTTTCTCTTTGAATAAAATTTTATGCATCTCTTTTCGTGCATTTGAGGTTCTCCACCCCCAAACCTCCGTAGCCATAAAATTATATGCATCTGTTGCTCTAATCCCTGCTCTTGTCATTGATCTCAGCAAATCAACATTTTACTCACTTATTTTTCTGCTAAAACGCAAAAGATGTTTATCATCGCTTTCTGCAAGAGGGTGGTTATGGCTTTCAATGAATTTTTTTACAATCCAATTTCCTTCAACATCGATGGGATATCTAACCATGGACTGACTTCTAGTCCTCATGTCGGCTTTTTTGAGCTTCACAGTACCTATCAGGCTTGACTCCTTCTTGTGGTCAGCCTTTCCGCAAATAAAATCCTTAGTTTTAATATTCTTCGAGTTTGGACAATAGCTGTTATGATCCTTCCTAACAAAAAAGCCTACATAATGTGCATAGGCACAATAGCTTTCATATGCTTCTTGATCATTATGCACAGCGGTGCGAAGAAACGTCTTTACGATTGGATCATTGCACTGCACATCACCACCCCAATTTAAAGATGGTCAGATAGATATAAGGAAAATAATAACACCACTATAACACTAAAAAACTAAACTATAATATCACATAACAGCTAAATAACACGATAATAACACGAGAATAATACAACACTATTACAAATATAACATTACTAGAATAATACAATCCCTAAACCCTAAACCATAACAATAACACCACTATAACACTAGAAAAACTTAACCTAAACATCACATAACACCTCAATAACACGACAATAACACAACAATAATACAAAAATAATTGAACAATAACACCACTAAGACAAGATAATCCCTCAACTTTAAACGATAACACTACATTCTAAGCCCTAACAATAACACCACTATAACACTAGAAAAACTAAACTATAACACCACATAACTCCTCAATAATACAATATATTTTGGCAATAATATAGTACAAAGCCATAAATAAAAGAAACAAAAAAAACACAGCCTTAGCACTATATTAATCCTCAAACCTAAACTAAAATAACAAACCTAAACACCAGCATAACACCAAAAATAACAACACACTAAGTATAAAACAAAACAACTAACAAAAACTAGCTAGAACCAACATAACAAAGCAATGCACCGGTAAAATAAGCCCTAAACTAAAGCAAACTCACCTCTAATTTAAGCTTCTAGACATTATTTAATGATTCTATGATTAATATTTCTTCATCCCAGGAGGAATCGAAGCATCAGCTTGACAAAATCCACTTGTTTTAGACTGGCAACGGCATAAAGTGGGACATAAGACTTTCGACGGGAATCTATACGGAGAAAAAGTCACTTTTTCTCGTTTTGGACGGGTCGGGTTTCAAACGGGCTGGGTCAACTACTTTAATTTCATTATTTTACCTCCAGGATCGGTGGGTCCCAGAATTTCACGTGGTCAGCTTGCATTCGACTCCGCTTGCAGCTCTGCCTGCAGTGTCTAGATGAAATAAGCGCTCTTCTCCTTCGCACCTCCCATGCCCTAAGCGCTCCTTCTCTTCTCTTCGGGTGTGTTTCGGTAGATACGATCCTTCTTCCGCATTTCCTCTCAACAAGTGTACCGCTTCCTTTACATTTATTGTCTTCTATCTTCGGCCTTTGCAGTCCTTCGCCCTTGGATCTCTTTTTTTTCTGCGGAAAATGCAAAGTTGCACACATATAGGTTGCTCATCTTGGTTCAAAGATTATGACAACAATTTCTTTGCTACTTATTAACAATTTTCTGGCATTTTGTTATGGTTATAAAAGCAGTTTGTAGTCTTATCGAAGCTGCTTATGAAAGTTTTGATTCAGGGAAAGTTTATTTTGTTAGCAATATGACATTGTTTATCTCTTGGAAGCTTTACATACATACCACTAAATCTATATGGTGATGTCCCATATTGTAATAAATCCTAAACTTGAATTTATACATATATGCCACTTACTTATGCTTCAAAAGGATCGAATTGCATTGTTAAGAGGGCTTTTGAAGAGTAAAATGAATTTTTGGTTTCCTTTGCATTCCAAAGTTTGGTTATGATAATGTTGATTTGATGAGAGGAATTCTTGGTTTTCTCAATTCAATTGTTCGCAAAAAAAAAATTTAAAAATTAACGGAGAACAAATTTTTTAAATGTTTGATCATTATTATTTTTGTGAAGGTTGGTCAAAAGATTGAATTGCATTACATGTTTGTATATTCAAAATATTCTTAATTGGCATTCACATTCTAATAAATTAAAAATTAAAATATTCTTAATTTGCATTCACATGACTCCTCAACACACGGTACCTGCGAAATAACCTTAAATCACTTGACAGGGGTATCCCGATACGTCACAACACATTCGGGCTATAAGGGCAGAGGACAAATCATCGTATCCCAAACAGGCGTCAGCTTATCGGCATCGGGCCGCCAAAGTGATACAACGAAGTCAAAAGAGCAGAGAGGGCTCAACAGGGGTAGTCAAAGGTGGGGAGAAGTAATCCTAAGAGGAAGAGGTAGTTAAGTCAAAATACCACGAACCCGTCATCCCAAGCCACTAGGATCTTAAGTCTACCTGGTCGTGAAGGTAGTCGACCCAACACAACTAGAGATCCCCGGTCAGCGATCCGTGAATTACGTCGTCCGTGGGGATCTCGGTAGCCCTAAGGTCGTAGAAACGAGACTCTATCCTATGACTATTGGATGGAGCTCCAAGAGGTGGGACTTATACCCGTCGAAATGACGAGGATGTCGTAGGAAAGCACAAGAAAGAGAGGTTCAACTACAAACCTGGAAAACACTCAAACAAGAGGACTTATACCCCATCTGGATCGGAGTGCCTCCTAACACCCTAAGCGTGCTAGACAACCACTTAAGCGAGATTTTGTTGGGCCATTCGGATTGGAGAAACACGGTGGGCTACTCCTCGGAACATGCAAATATGATGCAATTATGTAGCATATTTCTTAGCGTGGAGATCCTATTATGTATGATTGGGTTATAACCATGCATGCAAACCATTTTTAAAACTGGCCTGAATGTCATGCAGAAAGTAAAGACTGATTTAAGAAAATCTTGAAAGTTTTAATTCTAAAAATTTGATTATCTTAATTTTTTATTATTAGGATTTTTAGGTAAAAAAAAAAGAATTAGAATGTGAGGTCCAGATACACAAAAAAAAAAATAATATAAAACACTTCATGCAAAGGTACACGAGAAGAAAAAGAAAGGAAAACACTCTAAAAGAATATATAAAATGACCAAATGTCGCTGGACCGGCAACATAATCCAGAAAAAACAGTAAAAACGGTCGGACTCCGCATATACATGCCCAGTCCTAATTCTATACAAAAATATAAAATTTGGACTTCAGATACGGGACATGAGCTGCTGCTCACATGGTTCGGTGCGTCATCCGCCTTGAAACCCATGTCCGTACCTTATTTCCGATACAAACTCTCTTAGGACTCCATTAAATATATTTGAAATAGAAAATAAAGACTCGAACTGCATAAAACAAACGTTAGCAGGCACGCCATGCATCGTAAAAATAATAAGCCGTGTCTTATGATTGGGGGAGCTAAAGAGCACATGCAAGCAAATGATTAGAAATCATTACATGCTCCCCCATAATAGCACCTGTGTGAGTGTGTATAAATAGGCACGACACATGCAGAAGATCGCCCTAATATACTATCACACACAAGAAGCATGCAAGCACACCGAAAAAGGCAAGAAAGTGACACATGGCTAGGGCAAGACAATACAACACACAACAATAGCCAGAGGTGTCGAAAATACTACATAGCATCCTAAACCCTAACCTAGCACACCATCTAATGACAAGTGCATCAACCTAGCATCTAAGTGTGGGGTAAGTCTGGTTATGGTATGACTTTGACGGGGTCGTCACGCCGACCCCCTCCTAAAGATCCAAAAGATCTAAAGGGTGTCACGAAGAGGGGTGACACAAGTTAGATCAAATAGATTCTTAGCACAGTCATACTCGTGTCAATCCCAATGACTGAACTCGCATTACTCATCGAGATCGACCCGGCAAGCAATGTTCATTAAGGCATCACGACTAACATGGGAGTCACTCTCTTAATGGGTCTGGCTCACTATCAATGTGAACATGCAAATGCAAATGATCGGTAAAAACACAAGTGATGAGTATACCATGAGACAGGGACTCAAAGGAAGGTGGGCATACCGTAGTGGCAGCGGCCCCAAGGGAATGGGCATGCAGTGGTGATAGTGGCCCCAAGAGGTATGTCGGAGCGGCAGTGACTCAACAGAATAGGTATGTCAGCGTGGCAGCGGCCCGAAAAGAACATGCAACTCAAGCATATGATCATAATTATGCAACCAAACAAACGCAAGACATGTTGTAGTAGTGTAGTCATACATATGCATTACAATATGAAAAAATGCAAACACACATGCAAGACAGTATGGTGGTGCAAGTAGTTAGTTGATCGGGTCGAGGAATCCGGTCGAGCCAGAATGTCATGCCAACCAGCTCGGGGAAGCCAATTGAAATGAAGTGGGATGCCCAGCGGGCCTGGGGGACATGTCGGAGCCAAGTGAAGCGCTCACCATGCCGGGGGGGCTGGTCGGAGAGAAGTGAAGCGCTCTCCGGACTGGGGCGGCCAATCGTAACGAAGTGAAAAGCTCGTCGAGCCGGGGTGGCCGGTCGGAGCGAAGTGAAAAGTTCGTCGGGCCGGGACGGCCGGTCGGAGCGAAGTAAAGAGCTCACCGGGCTGGGGTAGCCGGTCGGAGCGAATTGAAATGTTACGTGAAATGCAACATGCAAACATCCACATGTAATGGGGAGCCATCCCTGTGCTAACGATCTCACCGGGGAAGCTAGAGTCAACATATAGAAAAATGGCAATTGCCACCTTTGCTTTGGCGAGGCAGGTGGGGAACTTCTCCCCGGATCTCCAAGGGGGAAGTTCTCCGCCTTGTAGTGAAATGGACAAGCGACGAGGCTTTTCCAGATTTCACAACATCTCTGAGCTTTACAAAATGAGCTAATGACTCGCATTTTCTCATTTCGCAAAAGCCTATTATGCGATCTTTCTAACAAAGCCGGAGCAAGCAAAACAAAGGGGAGCGAAAGGGGCTCAAAACCTTAGGATGATTGTGCTAAGGCTAACATTCAAAAAGAATTCACTCGGCTATCGTAGGGGACTTGGTCGCGTAAGGAGAATCCTAACCTAAAGGCCACCTTTAGGAAAACAAACGATCCATCACACAGATGCATCGTCGCGCCGATACTCGCTGAAGCATGCACCCCGTGCGGGCGACCAAACCGGCACACCTAATGCCACTACAACCTAAGGCTAGCTAGGAAGTAAAAGTACAAAAGGGAGGAGGAGTTATACCGTCACGCGGTTTGCACGAAGCCCAATGAAGCCCGATAACTCTTCTGCACACGGTCCAAGACTTTCGCACCCCTTCGAATGACGACAATGTTCGCTATCCAGCAACGTCGAACTTCTCTAGCGAGGCGTTTGGTCGCCGGAAAAGCTCGTCGACGAGGTGACGTTGGCGGAACGCCGGTAGCACGCAACCGAGACGAGATAACCAAGAAGAAATGCACAAAATATTGAGTTGTGTGCTGGAACGGGGCTACTTTGCCACGTAATCGACGCTGGCGAGGAGGTAGGCCGGCGAGGAGGAGGAACCAAAAGGGAACTGGTCGGAGGAAAGAAAATTTCCAAAAAAAATGAACGGCGGCCAGCTATAAGTGGAAAAGCTCAGCGACCGAGGGTAACCCCGGCGAAGTCAGCTGTTCCGTAGAACGACAATCATGCCGGCGAGGTGGCCGACGAGAAGGGACGGTTTCAGCGCACAGCTGGCCAAGGGGGAGGAATTCCGCCGCGGGGAAGGCTCTCCAGCGAAGCTAGACGCCGGCGGCTGTGTTCGCCGGCGAGGGAGCTCGGCGACGGCGACCAAGGGCAACGAGGTTGTCTCTCTCTCCCTAAATCCTTGGCGGATGTCGGGGATGGTTGAGGAAGCTCTCCGGGATCGGGAAATCAAGACATGCATTTTAAATAAATAAGATATGATAATGATAGGAGAGAGAGCATGGTATAGCGTGCGCACGAGTAGAGCAGAATAATATATATATATAT
>JXCR01086367.1:2961-22526 GCA_002079205.1 Phalaenopsis hybrid cultivar | reverse complement strand
AAAAATAGTAAATCAAATAGTTTCCAATGTGCAAAATGAGAGTTCAGTCATCTCTATAATTTGCATAGGCTGCTGAGTTAGCTATATATAAACATTTTCATGACCTTAAACAACTACAATGCATAGCCGTTAATTTCCTGAAGAATTATATCTGCAACTGCAACTTCTTTGTAAGTTTGCATCCTCTCCCTTGAGGTATGCGGCACCCTTTTGTCAATTTGCATACATGCCACACAATTCCTATGTTTTTTACATATCGAACCACCCCCAAAGTTTGATATTTACAGATTGCTGAAAGTGAAAATGAAGGAAACTGTTCTGGCAATGAGCTTTCTTTTTCTGCTGATTTCATTAACAAATGTGGATGGAAGGTCTTGGTCTGAGTCCAGGCACAGTAACAAAGGTAATAATTTAAAAAATCTTTTATGTCAGATTCAATCTATGGTGTTTGCTCTAAAATGTTCAGAAAAAAACAGAGAAGTTTTCAGCACATTTGGGTTTGTTTGAAGAGATTGGAATGCTCTCCATGGAAGCCTGCAAAATTCTGCCTTCTGAACTGAAGTCAAAGGTATGGATTTCATAGCTGCATGTAAAAACAAATTTTTTAGATATATACCACCCAATTCATATGTATTTACATATTGTGCTTCTAAACTTTACTTGTTCCATTTATACCACCCAAAACTTGTATATCACATCAGAAATATACCTTTCATGCATACGTCAGGTGCATATAAGTAAAAAATTAAGGGTGCGTTTTGAGCAGTTTGTGCTTATCCAGATAAACTGCTCAAACGTAGTTTCCAAACGATGAGGCGGCATTTTGAAAGCGGATAAGCNGTAAAACATTCCTTGCAAATTGTTTAAGTCCATTTAAAACTGCAAAGCATTTACTAAGTATTATATTATCATTAAGAACAATTAACTTCATTTCAAGGCTTTATTGATCAATATTTCTTCCATGTTCTTCACCTGCAACTGGAACACACCTTCTGCGAACTTTCCTTCAAACATCAATCAATATGCTTCCCAATAATATGAAAATAAACCAATTGCTTGTACTAAGATAATAACATCAGTCCTTAGAAAATAAAATAAACCTGCAAAAAAGAGGAGGAAAAGAAGCATCTTGTAAAATATTTGAAGCAATGAGTCCAGATGAAGAAAAATAGTAAATCAAATAGTTTCCAATGTGCAAAATGAGAGTTCAGTCATCTCTATAATTTACATAGCCTGTTGAGTTAGCTATATATAAACATTTTGATGACCTTAAACAACTACAATGCATAGCCATTAATTTCCTGAAGAAATATATCTGCAACTGCAACTTCTTTGTAAGTTTGCATCCTCTCCCTTGAGGTATGCGGCACCCTTTTGTCAATTTGCATACATGCCACACAATTCCTATGTTTTTTACATATTTAACCACCCCCAAAGTTTGATATTTACACTTAAGAAGCCTTGTTGTTATAAACCCATGCATGAAAAGGAATATTGCACTTTGTATAAAAATTTATATTTGATTATGTTTATGTCTAACAGATTGCTGAAAGTGAAAATGAAGGAAACTGTTCTGGCAATGAGCTTTGTTTTTCTGCTGATTTCATTAACAAATGTGGATGGAAGGTCTTGGTCTGAGTCCAGGCACAGTAACAAAGGTAATAATAAAAAAATCTTTTTTGTCAGATTCAATCTATGTTGTTTGCTCTAAAATGTTCAGAAAAAAAACAGAGAAGTTTTCAGCACATTTGGGTTTGTTTGAGGAGATTGGAATGCTCTCTATGGAAGCCTGCAAAATTCTGCCTTCTGAACTGAAGTCAAAGGTATGGATTTCATAGCTGCATGTAAAAACAAATTTTTTAGATATATACCACCCAATTCATATGTATTTACATATTGTGCTTCTAAACTTTACTTGTTCCATTTATACCACCCAAAACTTGTATATCACATAAAAAATATACCTTTCATGCATACGTCATGTGCATATAAGTAAAAAAATTAAGGGTGTGTTTGAGTCAGTTTGTACTTATTCAGATAAACTGGTCAAACGCAGTCTCCAAACTGTGAGGCGGCGATAGGATGCCCCCAAACGGAGCCTAAGATTTAAGTGTTAGACATGTAAATGCATAAGAATTAAGTGGTATGTTTGTAAATCTTCCGTGTATTTTACTTTTTCAGTGCTTAGATACATCTGAAGCATATGTGCATAGAACAGCATTGGCTCTGAGAGGACAAGTTGATGAAGAAATACTATGCAACCGCACCGGTCTGTGCTTCATGAAATCAGTAAGAAACATAACACTGGAGTTTTAAATTGTTCATTCATAAACTTTTTTTTTTTTTAAATAAATGATGAATGCTAATGGCTTCTTTGATCGTAGTAAAATTGTGAAAATAAATTAGTTTATTTTAAAAATAGTCAAAATATCTAAAAATTATTTTGAATATTTTTATTTTTATTTTTTTAAAATACAACATAAAACAAAAATAGAAAATAAAAAATAAAATTTAAAGTAATTCCAAACAGCCCCTCAATAGTTAGATTGAAACTCTGCACTGCTCTGCTAATTTTCTTAGATTGTATGTTGAGGTTTTTGATTCATCCTTTAACAATTTTATTTTTAGAATTAGAGTCGATCTAATTCAAATTATTGAGAGCAAATAAATAAAAAAAATAAAACTTGGATGAGCACGTATATTGGTTGGAAACAAAGCGAAGAATCATAAGATATCAAGTTAAAGTCTTAATTTAGAGGAATTATGGGAGTATTTGGTCAAATTTTGAGTTGAAGAAGCACAAGTGAAGCATTTCCAGTGTTATCTCGAGTTGTTTAACTGGATAGGTGACAGATGAGCGAACCTGTGCAACTTGCCGTCGATCTGTCAGGGATCTTTTCTATCAGCTCAAGCAATCAAGAATAAGGGTAAGATTGCAATTCTCATTTAAATTTACAATTTTTTTTATATTTTAATTTTTGAATAATGTATATATATATATATATTTCATGATGCAAGATGCGAGTGATGGATGCTCTTCTGGAGTACTGTGAAGAAATAGAAGATCAAGAAGAACAAGTGAGTAGCAAATAGGACTGTGAACGAGCCGAACAGTGGATGCTCTTCTGGATGCTCTTCTGGAGTATTCGAAATCGGCTCGTGAACAGTGTGTTCGTGTTCGGCTCGATTTAAATATTTGTGTTCATGTCCGACTCGAAATTGACTCGTTAAACTAAAATTGAGAAAAATAGATGTAAAGTGTGGGATTCGAATCTGCATCAAATCTATATAAATAAAGACACTAACCACATTGCCACATGAGGTGTTATGATTTAAATTTAGACATAAATATTTATAATATATTATTATATAAATAATATATGTAATATATTGTTATATAAAAAGTTATATAATTTTTTTTTTCGAGCCATTTCGAGTCGAACACGAGCTGCTTAACGAGCCGAACACGAGTTGTTCACGAACAACGAGCCAAATTGACAGCCCTAGTAGCAAAGTTTAATTTTTCTGAAAAAGCAGATCTTTTTAATGAAGAAAAGAATTACAGATTTTATTTATTTGTTTTCTAAATCTTACTTTTTTCCTCTCTTGTTTTTGCAGTGCAAAGAAACAGTTTACAAGTTCGCCCCTCTGGTGCTGGGCCAACTGGAGAAACTGAAGACAAGTGATGTCTGCCGCATTATTGGCTTCTGTGATGAGGGGATATCCATTTGATCTGGCTTGAGTACAGAGAGTGAATGATATGAAATTTTCTATTTATGAGTGCGATCGATCTAAATAATGAGGATCATGTTTCTGCTATTGAAAAAAATCTCAAATAATATTATTGCTGGTATATTTTTGTAGTGATATATTATCAAGAAATAAAAAATGTAGATGCTATTTATATTGTAGAACTGAAGATATATATTATTCTGTTTTAAGGTTTTCATGGAACATATTGCACTTGAAACATTGTTTTTTACAAAATCGGGACCCACTTGCATCAATTTTTAAATTCTCACTCATACAGCAGTGTTTTTATTTTTTTTTTTTTAATTTTTAGACGAGTCATCAGTTTGTCCATGGTTATATACTTTTCTTTTTCGAATGTGTGAATGATTAGGGGAATAGATGAACTGGAAAAGATAGACATATGATAAAGACGATAAACAAGAGAAAAAAAAAGTGGAGAGTCTGCGTGCGATAAACCTCACAATGATAGGTCGAGTATGTCTACCCAAATAAGATTGGGCGAAAGTATGTTGGACCAATATCCGCGAAAGAATACCTATATAAACTACTCACAACCAGAGATTAAAGTTTGTTTGTCTGCTATGGTGTCTAGAGTACTCCTAGGGGATATATCATACTTGTTTAATTACAACTTGGGGATTGCCCGAGAACAATCTTAATCTGGGGAGTTTTATTTACATCAAAAGAAACAACTAGCACAGGACTATCAAATAACAGTTATTTCATAGGGGAATGCTCCGTTGCTTTTAAATCTCCCGCAAAGCCACGTTGCGGAGAGTGAGTTTCTCACGGTCCCGCATGAGTAACTGACTCATCGACATATGAAACCTGCGAAACAACCAAATCAACGTGACGGGGAATCCAATTACGTCAAAGCACATCCGGATCATAAGGGCGGAGGACATATCGTCGTATCCCAAACGAGCGATATCTCATTGGTAATTGGGTCGTCAAGATGATATCAATAACAACAAGGGAAGCGACAGGGTTCAAAGTGGGTAGTAAAAAGAAGAGAAGAGTAATCCCTAACAAAGAGAGGTAGCCGGGTCAGAGTAAAACAAACCCGTCATCTCATGTACATGGTCGTGAAGGTAGTCGACCCAACATGTTCAGAGATCCCCGATCAGCAATTCGTGAATTGTGTCATCTTCAGGAACCTCGGTAGTTCTAAGTTCAAAGGAAACAAGGCACTTTTTGGGTGCCTTGGTTCTTCTGCAGGAAGGTGTCATTCAAATTTATTGATTACTGATTGACACCTCAGGGTCTCACATGCCTAGATTTAGTGACCAATTATTCTAAATGACTGAGCTTTTTTAGCGAGAGCATGCATTTTGGACAAAGTGCTATGCAACTAAACATGATTCAAAATTAGCATTTAATTATACAATCAGTAAACAAAATGCTATAAAAAATGAAATTTAAAACTACCCTGTTCTTATGGTATTACCAAGTTGTACAAATATTGTTGCCTTTTTTATGTTAGAGAATAACTGTCACATGATTTGAAATAAAACCCACATATGAATATTGGATATCCGTTGGAGCACCATTATGCTGTTAAAAAAATAATATAAGTCATTAAAGGTAGTTATTAGATATTTTCAAATGTTAACACCTTATTCGTTATAAAAGCATTGTGCATGTATAATCTGAACTTATCATTTTGATCTTGTCTTTGAAGAAGTTTTTTCTTGCTTGCTTTTAGCTGGGATCATGCATTCCCTTTGTTTGTTTTGATGGATGGTATCATTGTTATGCAAAAATAATGTGAAAATGTATAAATTCACACAACAACAATCAAACACAAAAGATTTACATGGCTTGACGCTGAATTGATATGCTTATGTCCACAGGGAAGGAAATTTCACTAGCACTGGATGAGGAGAAAAAAAAAAGACGGCTTGGGGTTACAAGTCAACACTTCTCAACATCATACACTTCTTACATGAGTCTTATATCCTTTATATATAAGAGGATTAGGCCATACAAGGAAAGACCCAAAAAAGAGACAAATCAATTATAATATCCCCATCAAATAAAAGCCATAAATACAATGATCTTCATCTCATCTCTTACTTCTAAATAAGTGAGAGATGATCAACTGAGCTCCAACTTCAAACTAGCTGCACCAAGATAGTTTCCTACGTACTCCTCCTCTCGAAGGGATCAAGCCTCACATAGTTCTTCAAAATGCCAGACTGAACAATCAGTCCTGAGCTTGAATGTTCACCGAATTCCTACAATAGGTGAACTTACGGGCTGGTAGCAACTTCGCGAGCATGTCCGCTGACTTCTCCTTCACATCCCATCTTCTTGAACATAAACTTGCCTTCTTTAATCAAGTCCTGAACAAAGTGATATCTTCCATCAATGTGCTTGGTACGAGCATGATGAAGTGGATTTGTAGCAAAAAAATATTGCATTATGACTATGACAAAACACTATGAGAGAATCCTTATCAACTCACAAGTCATCCCATAAGCCCAACATCCATATTGATTCTTTCATCGCCTCCGCAGCTGCCATGTACTCAGCCTCAGTTAAACAAAACAACAATTGATTGAAGAAATGTCCTCTAACCGACTAGTTCTTCTGTCAATGTGAATAAATAATCCTTCATTTATTTTCGTATAACCATATCACTTGCATAGACTGAGCCAGTGTAGCCTATACACAAATCTGCATTTGATGATTGCCTCTTAAATATCAAGAAAATATCAATTGTACCCTTCAGATACCTCAAAATATTCTTCGTAACTTGCCACTGACTCCTTCCTGGATCATGCATGAACATGATCATAACACCAACTTCTTGTACAATGTCTTGTCTAGTGCAAACCATGACATACATCAGATTGCACACTGCATTAGCATAAGGAACCGATCACTTATCATTCATTTTTTGATTACCTTTAGGACACTGATTTGAACTCAATTAAAAGTTAGATGTAATGGGTAGACTCACCATCTTCCTCAAGTCATCAAGCCCAAATTTCTTCAAGACCTTTCGAACATAAACTTCTTGCAAAAGCCAAGCCTTTCTAATCACTTTATCTCTAAAAATCTCCTTGCCAAGAATTCTACAAGCTTAACCCAACTCCTTCATTTCAAAATATTTGGAAATTTTATTCTTAATCATAACAACCTTAATCTAACTTGCAGATGGAATCAACATATCATAAACATATAGAAGCAAGTAAATGAATTCACCATTGGCCAACTTCTTAAAATATGCACAATGATCATACTAGCTCCTTGTGAAATCATGTCCCCTCATGAACTAATCAATTTTTTTGTACTATTGTCGTGGTGACTGCTTCAACCCATACAAGGACTTTTTCAGCTTGCAAAATAAGTCTTTTGATGCTCCATATCTAGATGCTTGTATCATATAGAACTCTTCTTGCAAATCTCCATGTAGAAATGCAATATTCACATCGAGTTGTATCAAGATTGGACCGTACCATGCTACTAGTGCTAAGAGAATATAGATTGAAGGGTGCTTTACAATTAGGGAGAATACTTTGTCATAATCAATCCCTTTGTATTGTACAAAGCCTTTTGCCACTAATCTTGTCTTTATAGTGATAAGTAATTTTTGCCTCTGTGTATAAAAGTGCAAATACAATGTGATCCCTCAACCGAGCTAATTTTGGTACATTCTGATGTCTGGTTCTGATCCTAACAATAGATTCCCGAGCAAAAATCTTAACCTCAACACCTTCTTTCACCTCTTCTTGAGAACTATCAATAGATACCTCATGAGTTGCAACTGAGTCAAATATTTGAGTTAGAGAGGACGAACTCTATGAAATAAATGGAGTTGCATCAAACTCCAACTTTTACTGCACATCGGTGGTCCCTGTAGAACTCTCTACCTACTTTGAGTCTCAATTTTTCAACAAGCATACCTCGTTGAATGTAACATCTCTGCTATTGACAATCTTTTTATTTATGGATCATATAACTTGAAGCCCTTGACTCAAGAAGTCAATAAGGATTTCATTCTTTGCTCGTGGTTCCATTTATTCTTCTGCTCGTGGTGGTAAGCTAGACACCCAAACATTCTCATATGCTTATAATCTCTGCCAGGATGCTCTGACCACATCTGATTCATCCTCTTTGCAAATCTGTTCTCTTATGGTGTATTTCGACAATGAAGTGGTGTTCTATCCAAGCTCCCTAACACTCTTGCAAAATGCATCTGAAGTATATTCGCCCCTATTTTATGATATGATAGATTGGATCTTTTACCATTCTAAGCTCAATCCAATTTTCCAAGTTATAAAAATATCCATCATTTTGATTTTGCACTTCATGGTGTACACCCAAACATACCTGGAGTAATCATCAATAAAAGAGACAAAGTATCTTTGCCCGTTGAATGATGTTGTCTTCGTCAAATAACAAACATCTGTGGGAACATAATCTAAAATATATTTTGTACTGTGGATGACAGTCCGAAAAGATACCTGTGTTCTCTTGTTAAATGCACAAGAAATCAAGTTTACAGGTTATCGCTCCTTTGATCAATCATTTCTTCACTAAAATTTGAAGTGAAGCCTCTCCAACATAAGCTAGCCGCATATGCCACAACATAATGATGTTAAAAGAATTATCAACAATAACAGTCATTCTAGTCGTTGTATTGCTATGAAGATAATAAAGATTGCGATGACTTACTCTCTTCATAAAAATCATTGCTCCACGACATATCCTCAGAACTTCTGCTTCAACAACTATCTTCTAGCTCTTGGACTCTAAAACCGCAACTGGCAATAAATTCTTCTTGATATTTGAAACATGTTTAACATTAGTCAACTCTCTCACAGTAGTATCATGCATCCTAATAAAAATAATCCTTACATCAATAGCATGACAAGTTTGATTGTTGTCCAAAATTACTATACCATTATCTAGCTCTTTATACGTACAAAACCAACCTCGATGAGACAAATATGATAGGTAGCACCTGTATACATCCCAAAACAAGCTTTCAAAAAGCTTTTCTAAATAAAGCTTTCTTTTTTCTACCTTTGTCGTTTACCGAAATTCCATTATCTCAAGAAGCTAAGCTTTTAAACTTTCCCATTGGAATTTTATCTAGCCTGCACCTTTTTTCATTGAAGGAAACATTACTTTTAGCTTAATGTACCACCGAATTTCCTCCCTGCTACATATGATTCTAGGTGAAACCTTCTGACCAGGCCTGCTCCTCATGATCCTTGCCGCCGAAACCGCCGGTACTTGTTGGAGTCGCCGTCGTAACCTCTCTGAAATTTTGCAATCGTTTGAACCCCGCGTCCAAGCTGACAATCACGAACCCAAAAGACTGATGTCAATTATGATGCGAGAATAACATGAAAGCATAGAAATTCACACAATAACAATCAAACATAAAATATTTACGTGATTCGGACTTAAATTGGTTCGCCCATGTCCACGGGGAGTGCTATTTCACTGGCACGGGATGAGGAGAAAAAAAGATGGCTTGAGGCTACAACTCAACACTTCTCAACGCCAACACCTCTTACATGAGTCTTATACCCTTTATATAGAAGAGGATTAGTCAATACAAGAAACGACACAAAAAAAAAATGAATCAATTATAATATATCCATTAAATAAAAGTCATAAATACAACAATCACAATAGAGAGATTGAACATCCCAGAAGAATGATGGTGTCTATGAAACAAAGAAAGGGAAAGGAAGAGCGCGGCANAAAAAAATCTCAAATAATATTATTGCTGGTATATTTTTGTAGTGATATATTATCAAGAAATAAAAATGTAGAAGCTATTTATATTGTAGAACTGAAGATATAAAGGTTTTCATAGAACATATTGCACTTGAAACATTGTTTTTTACAAAATCGCGACCCAGTTGCATCAATTTTTAAGTTCTCACTCATATACCAGTGTTTTTTTTCTTTTTTTTTTTAATTTTTAGACGAGTCATCAGTTTGTCCATGGTTATAAACTTCCCTTTTTCGAATAAGTCTCTCTTCCGGATCGTGTGAATGATTAGGAGAAGAGATGAACTGGAAAAGACAGACATATGATAAAGACGACAAACAAGAGAAAGAAAAAGTGGAGAGTCTGCGTGCGATAAACCTCACAATGATAGGTCGAGTATGTCCACCCAAATAAGATTGGGCGAAAGTATGTTGGACCAATATCCGCGAAAGAATATCTATATAAACTACCCACAACCAGAGATTAAAGTGTGTTTGTCTGTTATGGTGTCTAGAGTACTCCCTAGGGGATATATCATACTTGTTTAATTACAACTTGGGGATTGTCCAAGAACAATCTTAATCCGCGGAGTTTTATTTACATCAAAAGTAACAACTAGCACAGGACTATCAAATAAAAGTTATTTCACAGGGGAATGCTCCATTGCTTTTAAAGCTCCCTCAAAGCCTCGTTGTGGAGAGTGAGTTTCTCACGGTCCCGCATGGGTAATTGACTCATCGACATGCGAAACCTGTAAAACAACCGAATCAACGTGACGGGGAATCCAATTACGTCAAACCACATCCGGGTCATAAGGGTGGATGACATATCGTCGTATCTCAAACGAGCGATATTTCATTGATAATTGGGTCGTAAAAATGATATCAATAACAGCAAGGGAAGCAACAGGGCTCAAAGTGGGTAGTAAAAGAAAAGGAAGAGTAATCCCTAACAGGGAGAGGTAGCCGGGTCAGAGTAACACAGACCCGTCTTCTCAAGCTACTAGGACCCTAAGTTTACATGGTCGTGAAGTTAGTCGACCCAACATGTTCAGAGATCCCTGATCAACAATCCGTGAATTGCGTCGTCTGCAGGAACATCGGTAGCCCTAATAACAAAGGAAACAAGACACTTTTTGGGTGCCTTGGTTCTTCTGCAGAAAAGAGTCATTCGAATTTATTGATTACTGATTGAAACCTCAGGGTCTCACATGTCTAGATTTAGTGACCCATTATTTTAAATGACTGAGCTTTTTTAGCGAGAGCATGCATTTTAAGCAAAGTGCTATGCAACTAAACATGATTCAAAATTAGCATTTAATTATACAATCAGTAAACAACATGCTATAAAAAATGAAATTTAAAACTACCATGTTCTTATGGTATTACCAAGTTGTACATATATTGTTGCCTTTTTTATGTTAGAGAATAACTGTCACATGATTTGAAATAGAACCCACATATGAATATTGGATATCCGTTGGAGCACCATTATGTTGTAAAAAATTTATATAAGTCATTAAAGGTAGTAGTAATTATGGTAGTTATTAGATCTTTTCAAATGTTAACCCCTTCTTCGTTATAAAAGCATCGTCATGTATAATCTGAACTTATCATTTCGATCTTGTCTTTGAAGAAGTTTTTTTCTTGCTTGCTTTTTGCTGGGATCATGCATTCCCTTTGTTTGTTTTGATGGATGGTAGCACTGATGAAAAAATAATGTGGAAACGTATAAATTCACACAACAACAATCAAACACAAAAGATTTACATGGCTTGACGTGGAATTGATTTACCTATGTCCACAAGGAAGGAGATTTCACTAGCACTGGATGAGGAGAAAAAAAGACAACTTGGGGTTACAATTCAACACTTCTCAACATCATACACATCTTACATGAGTCTTATATCCTTTGTATATAAGAGGAATAGGCCATACAAGGAAAGATCCAAAAAAGAAACAAATCAATTATAATATATCCATTAAATAAAAGCCATAAATACAATGATCTTCATCTCATCTCTTACTTCCAAATAAGTGAGAGATGACCAACTTAGCTCCAACTCCAAATTAGCTGCACTAAGATGGTTTCCTATGTACCCCCCCTCTCGAAGGGATCAAGCCTCACATAGTTCTTCAAAATGCCAGACTGAAGATTCAGTCCCGAGCTTGGTTGTTCACCAAATTCCTACAATAGGTGAGCTTACGGGCTGGTAGCAACTTCGTGAGCATGTTCGCTAACTTCTCCTTCGCATCCCATCTTCTTGAACAAAAACTTGCCTTCTTTAATCAAGTCATGAACAAAGTGATATCTTCCATCAATGTGCTTGGTACGAGCATGATGAAGTGGACTTGTAGCAAGAAAATATTGCACTATGACTATCACAGAAAACTGTGAGAGAATCCTTATCAACTCACAAGTCATCTCATAGGCCCTACATCCATATTGATTCTTTCATCGCCTTCGCAGCTGCCATTTACTCAGCCTAAGTTAGACAAAGCAACAATTAATTGAAGAAATGTCCTCCAACCGACTGGACCTTCTGTTAATGTGAATAAATAGTCCTTCATTGATTTTCGTATAACCATATCACTTGCATAGTCTGAGTCAGTGTAGCCTATACACAAATCTGCATTGGATGACTGCCTCTCAAATATCAAGCCAACATCAATTATACCCTTCAGATACCTCAGAATATTCTTCGTAACTTGCCACTGACTCCTTTCTGGATCATGCATGAACATGATCATAACACCAACTTCTTGTACAATGTCTGGTCTAGTGCAAACCATGACATACATCAGATTGCACACTGCATTAGCATAAGGAATCGTTCACTTATCATTCATTTCCTGATTATCTTTAGGACACCGATTTGAACTCAAAACCTTTCGAACATAAGCTTCTTGCAAAAGCCAAGCCTTTCTAATTGTTTTATCACTATAATCTCCTTGCTAAGAATTCTACGAGCTTAATCCAACTCCTTCATTTCAAAATATTTGGTTAGTTTATCCTTAATCATAATAGCCTTAATCTGACTTACAAATGAAATCAACATATCATAAACATATAGAAGCAAGTAAATGAATTCACCATTGGCCAACTTCTTAAAATATGCACAATGATCATACTGGCTCCTTGTGTAATCATGTCCCCTCATGAACTAATCAAAATTTTTATACTATTATAGTGGTGACTGCTTCAACCCATACAAGGACTTTTTCAGCTTGCAAAATAAGACTTTTGATGCTCCATATCTAGATGGTTGTATCATATAGATCTCTTCTTGCAAATCTCCATGTAGAAATGCAATATTCACATCGAGCTGTATCAAGATTGGACCGTACCATGCTACTAGTGCTAAGAGAATATAGATTGAGGGGTGGTTGACCATTAGAGAGAACACTTTGTCATAATCAATACCTTTGTATTGTACAAAGTTTTTTGCCACTAATCTTGTCTTGTACCGTACATCAACTCCGTGAGAATCTTCCTTCCATACATACACCCATTTGCACCCAATGGATTTCCTCCCAAGAGGAAGCTCATCAACCTCCAAGTACCATTCTTCCTAATGGACTCCATCTCTTCATCCATTGTTGCTCTCCAGAGATCACAGCCTAGACTGTCCACCGCTTCTTTCTAGTGATAAGTAATTTTTGCCTCAGTGAATAAAAGTGAAAACACAATGTGATCCCTTAACCAAGCTGGTTTTGGTACATTCTGATGTCTGGTTCTGATCCTAACAATAGATTCCCAAGCAAGAATCTTAACCTCAACACCTTCTTCCACCTCTTCTTGAGAACTATCAATAGATACCTCATGAGTTGCAACTGAGTCAAATATTTGAGTCAGAGAGGAAGAACTCTATGAAATAAATGGAGTTGCATCAAACTCTAACTTTTACTGCACATATGTGGTCCCAATAGAACTCTCTACCCGCTTTGAGTCTCAATTTTTTAACAAGCTTACCTCGTTGAATGTAACATCTTTGCTAATGACAATCTTTTTTTTGATGGATCATATAACTTGAAGCCCTTGACTCAAGAAGTCAATAAGGATTGCATTCTTTGCTTGTGGTTCCATTTATCCTTCTGCTCGTGGTGGTAAGCTAGACACCCAAACACTCTCATATGCTTATAATCTCTACCAGGATGCCCTGACCACAATCTGATTCATCCTCTTTGCAACTCCGTTCTCTTATGGTGTATTTTAGCAATGAAATGGTGTTATATCCAAGCTCCCTAACACTCTTGCAAAATACATCTGAAGTGTATTCACCCCTATTTTATGATCTGATAGACTGGATCTTTTACCAATTTGAGTCTCAGTCCACTTTTCCAAGTTATAAAAATCTCCATCATTTTGTTTTTGCACTTCATGGTGTACACCCAAACATACCTGGAGTAATCATCAATAAAAGAGATAAGGTATCTTTGCCCACTGAATGACGTTGTCTTCGTCAAATAACAAACATCTATGGGAACATAATCTAAAATATCTTTTGTACTGTAGATGACAGTCCGAAAAGATACATGTGTCCTCTTGTTAAACACACAAGAAATCAATTTTACAGGTTATTGCTCCTTTGATCAATCCTTTCTTCATCAAAGTTTGAAGTGAAGCCTCTCCAGCATGAGCTAGCTGCATATGCCACAACATAATGACGTTAAAAGAATTATCATCAATAACAGTCATTCCATTCGTTGTATTACCCAGAAAATAGTAAAGATTGTGATGACTTACTCTCTTCATAAAAATCATTGCTCCACGACATATCCTCAGAACTTCCGCTTCAATAACTATCTTCTAGCTCTTAGACTTTAAAGCCGCAACTGACAATGAATTCTTTTTGATATTTGAAACATGTTTAACATTAGTTAACTCTCTCACAGTATTATCATGCATCCTGATAAAAATAATCCTTACATCAATAGTATGACAAGTTTGATTGTTGTCCAAAATCACTATACCGTTATCTAGTTCCTTATACGTACTAAACCAACCTCGATGAGACAAATATGATAGGTAGCACCTGTATACAAAAACCAACACGAATCATCTGTAAATAAACTGCACATAATGATACATATGAATCCACTTCTTCACATCTTTCCATAATGACATTGGCTTTCGCCTCAATGCAACATCCTTTCCCTTCTCCTTTTTCTTCGGACAATCTTTCTTTCAATGACTAATCACTAACCATAAATCATACTAATTTTTTCCAAGACTGCGCCTACGAGACTTGCCCTGCTTTTGAGAAATGTCACTGCTACCACCTTTCTTTGACCAATTCTTCTTCTTCTTCTTCTTCTTCTTCTTAAATTTATCACGTTTGAGTGTAAGTATCTCAGCTAATTCCATCCTTACAGACTTCTTATCCTGTCGACAAAACTCATGATTCAACAGCTTCATGGTCACTTCGCCATAATTCAAAACATTCTTCCTATGAATGAGGTCACAGTGAAGTTTTCATACTTATTCGGGAGCGAATTTAACAGAAGAAGCATCATGTCTTCATCTCCAACATCCTCGTCCAAATTTAATAAATCTGTCAATAGCTTTATGAATTCATTCAGGTGATTATTAATAGTACCCCACTGTCTCATTTGAAATCTATAGAGTCTACGCGTCATATGGAGAAGATTCTCCACGCTCTTCGTGAGATATTTGCTCTTCAGCATCCTCCACAATTTTCCTTTAGAAGTCTCCATCATAATCTTATATTTGATTTACTATGGCATTTCAGCAAGCCACAAGCACTTTTATTTATCTTCAACTAATCTCTCTCTGACATCTCTTTAAAACATTCCTCACTATTCAGGACTTTCTCCATATTCAAAGAAAACGGTGCATACATCATCTCACAACGTCACTTGCCAAAGTTTCCTTTGTCGTCAAATTTTACCACATCAATTTTAGTAGAATGCGTAACCATCTATTGAATCAACTATTCCATTACCACAACGGACGTCGAAAAACCTGACATCATGCTATCAATTATTTCTGTCACTTTTTCCCAAAAAAAATTCTCCTAGAAGAATAACTTCTCAAAAGCTTAACTCCACTCGCCCCTAAACGGAAAGGAATGAAAATTCTAGAAATTCCTCCCATTCCCAAAACAAGCTTTCAAAAAGCTTTGCTAAATAAAGCTTTCTTTTTTCTACCTTTGTCGTTTACCGAAATTCCATTATCTCAAGAAGCTAAGCTTTTAAACTTTCCAATTGGAATTTTATCTAGCTTGCACCTGTTTTCATTAAAGGAAACATTCCTTTTAGCTTAATGTACCACCGAATTTCCTCCCTGCTACATATGATTCTAGGTGAACCTTCTGACCAGGTCTGCTCCTCATGATCCTTGCCGTCGAAACCGCCGGTACTTGTTGGAGTCGCCGTCGTAACCTCTCTGAAATTTTGCAATCATTTGAACCCCGCGTCCAAGCTGACAATCACGAACCCAAAAGACTGATGCCAATTATCATGCGAGAATAATATGGAAGCATATAAATTCACACAACAACAATCAAACACAAAATATTTACATAATTCAGAGTTAAATTGGTTCGCCCATGTCCACGGGGAGTGCTATTTCACTGGCACGGGATGAGGAGAAATAAAAATGACTTGGGACTACAACTCAACACTTCTCAACACCAACACCTCTTACATGAGTCTTATACCCTTTATATAGAAGAGGATTAGTCAATACAAGAAAAGACCAAAAAAAACGAATCAATTATAATATATCCATTAAATAAAAGTCATAAATACAACAATTACGATGAAGAGATTGAACATCCCAGAAGAATGGTGTGGCTGCTATGCCACAAAGAAAGAGAAAAGAAGAGCACTCCGAGGAATATCAATTTCAAAAATTGAAATCGGAATTTAGCAATTGCTTCTATTTCAAGCTAAAATAATTAGAACATAAGATCAATTTCAAAACTAAAATTTTGCTCTATTATTTTGACCAAATAATACACTCCTCTTCCTTTTTTTTTGGTGGAGGAATTGCCTCGCTAAAGAACAAAGAAATTCAGTTTAATATAAAAAATATTTTTTCTTCAAAAATTAAATGCCAACTTAAGAAAATTTTCTCAAGGAACTTGTTCTAAATGTCTTATAAGATATCATAAAATTTAAAAACCTGCAAACTTTATCTTATTCTGCAATCAAATCTATAAATTGAACAAAAGTTGATGCATCCAAGTAAAGTTGATCAAATTATATTAAAATTGCTTACAATCTTGCATGTCAATAAAATTAACAGTCTAAAAGAAAACTGATGACTTTGGTCATATATTTCCAGGACATGACANAAATTGAACAAAAGTTGATGCATCCAAGTAAAGTTGATCAAATTATATTAAAATTGCTTACAATCTTGCATGCCAATAAAATTAACAGTCTAAAAGAAAACTGATGACTTTGGTCATATATTTCCACGACATGACATCAGAACATTAATTGAATGAATAATTGATTATCTTATGATGAACAAGAATATTGCATTCTTAGAAGTACAGAACAATAGGACTGATCATATAGAACCTTCACAACAAACTCTTAAGATTTTTACATCATATTTTTTTACATGATCAAATCTTCACAAATTTGATGTAAAGATCTTGAAAGTTAAATTGATTTATTCTGCAAAACTTCACTCATAATCTGAAACACTTGCCGCATAACATTACTATCCACTTTCAGACTTTGTGGCTCCAGAAAGTCAGCAGACAAAATTCATCTGAGACACCCAACAAAGCAGCTTCAATGTGTTCTTCATCCACGTATTTAGCAATCTCCTTCCTGTACTCGGCTCGAAGCCTGATGTACAAAAGAAGATGGTGGAACCGACGTGATAAACTCAGTGAGCCAGACTTTGTTTAATGCCATGTTAGCAAAGTCTTACCACAGAAACATCAGCATCTATGGAGAGGAGCAGGATACACATCAAGCGGTTGATAGTGTAAACGAGGATTCACCGGAAGCGGTTCCTCCTGTAAAAGGTCAACAATTCATGTAAACTTGAACCTGATTGATATATGCATTAAAAAACAAAAAAAAAAAACTTCATTTACATGCATAGAAAAAAGTCCACTATAACAGCAACGAGAAGCTTTTATCCCACTAAGTGGGGTCGGCTGCATAATCTTTTTTCTCCATTGCGTCCTATTGAGTGTCATATTTTCATTTAGTTCTAATAAATTAAGATCATGTTTTATACAACATGCCCAAGTTTTTTTAGAGTTTAGAATAAAGTCCTAATGAGTAAAATTAGATGTATAGAAACATTGAGAACATGATGTAGCATTAAACTGAACGAAAATGTAAATGTATGGTTTGTCCATTAAAGGTGCAATATAAAAGATAGGAAAATCACGTTTAATAACAAGCCATGGATCATATACAACAGCAACAACAACCAGTGTTGAGATTCAGACATTATTTATGGTTCTATTGCTAAAAAGGGAATATTAAAGAAGTTTAGGAGTTTATTTGTAAAACGTTGTAATACCCTAGGTTTCTGAATAATTCTTTCCATTACAATAACAAGTGCTTATCCTACTAAGTGAGGTCTGCTACATGAATCTTTTTTCTCTATTGTGTCCTATTGAGTGTTATATTTTCATTTAAATCTAACAAATTAAGATCATTTTTATATAACATTCCCAAAGTCATTTTAGGTCTACCTCTACCTCACTTAACATAAGTCAAATCCAAAACAACTACTCTCCCAACTGATCATCAGATAATCGATGTTTAATGCAACCAAACAATCTAAGACGACTCTCTAATTTTGTCAGCCACAAGAGCTACACCAACCCTTTCACATATATATTTATTTCATGTTTTGTCTCTAAGTGTAAAGCCACTCATCCATCTAAGCATTCTCATCTCAGCAACACGACTAAGTTTTGAGCAATGAAACATAAACCAAGAATATATCTGAGCAGTAGTTCATTCTAAATTATATATATATATTGATGTTAATAAAATGAGAAAAAATAGCAAGAAACATACCTCTTCTAAGTTTACTTGAAATGGTTCTATAAAATCTTCAAACATAACAGGAGTCAGATGCTGCATTCTTTCCTTGACTTCCTAAACAAAAGATTAAAAAAAAAAAAAAAAATAAATAAAAGGATTAACCAAACTAGATCCAAACTGCTGTCAGGAAAACTGCAAAATGAAATTCCAAATACTCGAATTATTTCATAAAAATGAAGCTTTTGTTAAACAAATCTATCAAAGATGGAAAACAACAAGTCTAGAATGCGCTTATTATAATCAGAACAGCAAAAAATCAACCATGTAGAATCCACATCTTGAATCCAAAAGACAGGATCTCAGATTTAACCATGAGCAAAACAAAAAAAAAAATGGATGTTCAGTAAAAAACAGAAAATCAAGTTTAGCATACGTAAACCATTTAAGATGATGTAGCAACTATCACACCTCGTTCATCATCTCTTCTCCTACAGGAAGGACCAGCTAAATTTGGATCTTAACTTTGTTTTTCAAGATACTCTAGTTTTTTTGTACTTTTTATTTTTCTTTACCTTTTTTTTCTTTGGGTTATATGAAATGTAATTTTTAAGTTAAAATAACGTTAACAAAAGGTATTTGATTTGATGAATCTCTAACATTGAGGTTTAACATTAAAA
Source organism: Phalaenopsis hybrid cultivar (assembly GCA_002079205.1). Lineage (NCBI taxonomy): Eukaryota > Viridiplantae > Streptophyta > Magnoliopsida > Asparagales > Orchidaceae > Phalaenopsis > Phalaenopsis hybrid cultivar. The sequence continues at coordinate 3,366 of JXCR01086367.1, read as the reverse complement.
ACTAGTTAAGCTGATATAGACAGAGGAGCTATTCTTAATGTTTTCGAGATAAACTAGTTTAATAGCTGAAAAAAGGAGATGAAACAGAAGTCATAACCGATGCTAATAGAAATATATAGCACCTTATTTCTCAAAATGCATTTACTGCAAATGGTTGGGAGATCCTCTTTATTAGACGTATGGGCCTTCGACTCCTTTAAGAATTCACCCCTTTTAAGTAAAGGCAAGGTTTTAAAACCTCCAAATAGAAGAGAATCCAGTCATTGATTGCAACCAACATCTCAACCAGAGGTAATTCAATTACCAAAATGTACCCAAATTGCAACATATATTAATTTGGGCTCAGATTAAGATGACAAATAGAAAAAATACAAAGTAATCACAGATAATATGGGGTAAAGTAAA
>JXCR01086361.1:10279-28303 GCA_002079205.1 Phalaenopsis hybrid cultivar | reverse complement strand
TACACCTTTTCATGCATAGGTAAGGTGGCATATATTTAAAAATTGAAATTCAGGTGTTAGATATGCTAACACATAAGAATTTAGTGGTATATACGTAAATCTACCTAACTTTTCGCAACCCTGATTTCTTTTCCCATAAATGATCCAGACTCCTAAACTTAAGTAACATTTTAATTTTTTGTGATGAGCAATGGAGAATGTTTGCGGTGACAAAATTAGGATGAAGCTAAACTAGCATTGAAATTCGAGGAATTAACATGTTGAGTTTGTTGGAAGTTGTTGGAGAAGAATTAGGCAAATCAATATATGAATAGTAAAAATAATTTATAAAGCTCAACTTAAATAGTTTGTTATGACATGCAAATATCTTAGTGTCATGATTCAACCTTAGAGCTTTAAGTATCAAAAAAGAAAAGAATGACAAACTCAGTAAACTTTGAAAGGTTACTCAGGATATAAGAGTTTTATACTCCAAACCAGAAGAAAAAGGAAAAAAAAAAACCAAAAACATTAACATTATATAAATTAATCAAACATTTCAATTACCCTCTACTTTCTAATTTTATTTCCAACAGGCTATGATTTACTGGAAAAGAAAGAGAACTTTCAAAGTTTTTTTTTTTGTGTGGAAATCGACCGTTTCAACCTTTCTACACATTAAATCTTTACTGGTAGGAGTCTATTAGACCGACACATATGTCGTTTTCCGTCATGTCAAGCTCGAGAGATAATTTGAGGGCTTATTTTAGGTGCAAAGCTAAATGAATAATTTAGTCATTTGTTAGTTACTATTGTTTGATATAAATAGGGCTTTATATGATTAGGGTTAAGGTACTCAATTAATGTCTTGAATCTTAGGATTAGAGTTTGGGAGAGAATTGCCTACCTCTCAAATTGTAGGCTTTTCTTTTATGTATTTGAATTGTGTTGTTTTGTGCCGGTGAAGTAGATTATTTTATTTTGCCCTAATCTTTGTGGAAACTTCTCTTTTTCTTATCAGATTGGTATCATAACCATACCTGAGAGTAATGGTGGCCAAGAAAGTGGATGTCTTGGAGGAGAAATTAGGGGGAGAGATTAGCTAAATCAGTTCAGGAGTGGAGGAGTGTTTATCCTCCATAGAGGGGCGGTTCTCATCCCTAGAAGAGAGATTCACTGCCTTGGAAGCAATGAAGAAGATATCAAAGTTTAACAAACCGTTGTTGTCTGCCATGGGAACGAGCGATGACGTTTAGAGTGGACGCTAGTGGCGGTAGGCGAGGGGATTTGAACGACATTAGGGCAGCATTGCTGCATTAGGCGGATCTGGTGCTATGGGATCAAACAAACGAATCTGGTGTGGCTCAAGCAACAACAATTGGATTGACACGATATTGAAATGACTGGAATGAACAGAAGTAGACGGGATCGTGCGAAGGAGCTGGGAACGGCTTCAAATGGCAAAATCTGGAGGGAATCACACAACATATGAAGCTTTGGAACGGGCGGCGCAGTTGGAATGTGACGACGTGCTATTTGGGGTTGGAGAAGATCGGTTCGAAGGATTTCGGCCTGAAACAGAGAACCATGGTGGGTGGAACCCCTGCTGAGGGCTGCATCAAACTGCACTAGTGCCTTTATGATAGCAGTCCTATGTAATTTTTTTTTGCATTCACCGTAGCATACATTAAGTCAATTTGCATGCAAAATGTGATTGACACATGTAGTTGATGCTAACTTGGAAACATACTCATGCTATTCATAAAAATATGAAGGATCATTTTCTTTAAGAGGAGAGATAATCATTGTTAGACCATTTACAATAGCAATCTTTGTCTAATAACATTATTTCTTGCTATGAAGGATTAGGAAACATAAACATATCTATTAAATCCATTAGGTTTAGCGAAAATGAATATTACTTCAATTTAGAAATCAGTTCTCCAATTTTCGCCTTAGAAAATTTAGTTCACCAATTCAGTCAGTCCCTTCTTACTCTAGTATTTATCACCATATAAAATCATGTATTAAATATTGATATTGATCAGCTCATTGATTTTCTTATTCATCATAGGTTGTCTACTTTTTCCTTAAAAATTTACCCCCTCCATGATTTTAGCCCTTGGGCTCTCTTATTGCTTAATTCTCTTTCACACAATTCTATATGTTTTTTATGCGACATTATCTAGTTAAATTTTGTTTAAGTAGTTGACCTAGTTCTAATTGACTTGGTTTGCCCCCTTTGAAGGTTTTGATCTACCCAAGTAAATCTATACAGTCTTCTTTTTTCAAGTGGTTTAACTTAATCTTGATTTGGTTCTTTTTTTCGTGGACTCTCTAGGTTCACCTATGGACTTAGGCTAACTGATTTTGCTTATGTAAATTTCTTGTGTAAATGAGGGGAATCCCTTTCTTTAACCTGTTCCTGGTTAAGGGTTGCCTTGATCTTCTTTGGTCTTCATAATATTTTGCTTTCCAAAAATGGTTAGTATTATAATTTTTTGGATGTATTTCTACTTTAGAGGACTTTTTGCTTTTGTTGGAATTGGATATTTTCTTCAGAATTTGTCTATGTTGGCAAGAATTGCTTCTCCTGGACTTCCTTAGCTTGGCAAGATTATTACCTATATTATTGATAGTTCCTTTTGGCCTCATTCTTTTTCTTCTTCTTGAATGATGAAGGGATCTATCCATGTGGCAGCTGGCAACTTCTCTTCTAGTTTTCTACACACACACACACACACACACACACACACACACACACACACACACACACACACACACATGACTCTACATAACCAACATGCACAAATTTAATCTTCAGTACATTGGTGTACCTGTTGTTGGAAAATACATCGAAGTGTTTTTTGGTTTACTGTCTGATTGGCATCTATATAGCCATCACCCATTACATACCACCACTTATTACATAAAGGAAGCTTTAGCGCCATGTCCACTTTGCAAAGGCCTCTTGGAAAATTTTCTTCCCATTTTTTTTAAGATGTTATGTTACAAACATCCTCTTTCTCTTCTTTAAGATGCATTGCTCTTTAGAGATGATTTGTATTATTGCTAGTATCAATGTTTATCAAAACTTGATGATGGATGATCGCCTTCTTTCTCTGTTTAAAGATAGATTGCTCGACATTAACAACATACCTTTTCTCGCCCTTGGATGCTAGCGACGATATATTTTATTTTTAGCTTTTAAATAGTTATGCAAAGTTATAGCTAGATATTGACCTTCATATTTGCTCTAAATTTTGTTCTGTTTAAACATGATAACACAGTAGCCATTAGATGCGACATCATATAACTCTAACCTAAAATGCATTGCAAATATTAAAATTGGTCAATCGTTACTTGTTTTGTAGAGTTGGCTATATTGGCACATCCCACAATGCTCCCTCGCATGAATTTGCCCGTGTTGCTCTCTCTAGCTCTCATCTCTCTCTTCCTCTCACCCAGTGGCCCCCTCTCACATGCGCCATGATATTGAGATAGAAATTTGTTGTAGAAGATCAACCCGAGCAACATGTAAAGGATGATAAAGGATGGAAGGAGCATGTAAAGCATGAGGGTTTAAGCTAAATCGTGCCTGTTAAGCCGCTTTTCTCTCCCTCTAGTTGTAATAACCGATTAAAATAATAATAATAAATACAAAAATAAGTATCATTTAGAAGAGACAAAGCCCATCGTTGGAAACAAATCACATGTTTCTTCTGCACTTCCCTTAATTCGAACCATTGAATGAGCGAGAACGAGAGACAATGGGAGAGGGAAAAAAGACAAGCCGTCATGCCCTAATTCGAAAGAAGCAGAAGGGCGAAGGAAACCTTAGCAACAGAAGAAGTCGAAGGAGGAAGGATTGTGCAGCTTTTCCCTGCCATGCGAAGCTTACCGCGCTCGATTGACCATGAGCAATAGAAGAGGGAGGAGAGCGACTTGGAGTGTTGGTTGAAGTAGAGCCACATTCAAAGGAAGAACTCGAAGGAAAAATAAGAGGCTTGCAGCTCTATTAGGTGAAGTAGACAAGTGCTCGAAGGAAGAAAAGGAAGAAGGAGCTTGTGGGTGCAGTTTTGTCGAGAGGAGGAATCAACCGACCTTAGTTTAGGTAAGTTAATATTTTAATTAATTTATTTGATAAACTTACACACATGTTAGTGTGCATTTATTTAATTAGTTTTAATAGTAAGTTAAATGTATTAGGACTCGAGGTATAGAGTTTCAGCATGGAGGGGAGAAGTAATGAAGCGTGCGAGCAAAAGGAGGACAGAGATTGATCTGGGCAAACTTCAGTAAGATAAGTTTGGATTTATATTATAATTTAATTAATGAATTTATATATATTTAAGTTATTCTTTAAGTGTTTGTACATGGTATTTGAAATCAGGACGTACTTGAAGTAATTAAGATACAGTTTCAAGATCTACGTGTGAATCACTTTGAAAGATAATATCATTTCAATTAAAGATGAAGTTTAATTTATTTAATTATGGTTGAAAAACTTTTGAACCTGTAACATTTGGAGATAAGGAAATAGTGAGACTAACAAACAATGTTAAAATGGGTAAGTACTTTTTATATTTATTAAATTGATGTTTTATTAAATAAAGATTTTTATTATTGCTTCATATACATGCTTTTATAATTGTTTTCATGTAGGAGGTTAAAAAATTATTGAATTGAATGAAATAAAATGAAAAAAAAAAGTAATATAATTGTTCAATGTCTTTAAAAAGAAGTAATTTAAAGGAAATGAAATGTAAAGGCTTAGGATTACCCCTAGATGATATCTGCAGGGAATGTGATGTACACGTGCATGGAAAAGATAATAGAAATGTAAAATGTGTACTTTCGGGTGAAAAAATTTATAGGGTACCTACAAGTATAATTTTTCGGGATACTTTTGGATATGACGACAATCTNAATGTCTTTCTTAACCTTTGAAAATATTAATTGCACGCCTTTACATATATTCTTTTTCCTTGTATTAANGGATCAAATTGTTAAGATAGTTGTAGTAATTTATAACCCGTCCATGCTAATTCAGCCCTCTAATTTCTCCGCGGACTCCATCCCTGATAGAGTCTAATATTTATGTCACAAGAAATTATGACGCCGACTTACAACATTCTATAAACAACAAGGAGCATGGCTCCTTTGGTGAGCATCTAGATTTTGGTGTTCTTTTTTGAAGGAAGATGAAGGGTATAAGTTCTACCCATGAAGGCAAATTAAGGCATGAATACATATATAGTTAGTGGTGTTGTCGCTCAGGGGATTTCTCCTGCAAATGCTTTAGCCTGGTATTTTGAGTTGAGTGAAGACATTGTTGTGTTTCTGAAGAGGAAGATTAAGGAACCTAAAGTCTTATTATAAGAGGGGACGAAAAACATAATTTTGATTATAACCTTGTTTTTTAACCTCTTAGATACGCGTGCGTAGATTTTAGAGAAATTTAAGGTGTTAATGATGCCTTGAATTTGGTGACATTCAACATTCCTTTATTAAATAGTTTGAAGTTTGAAGCTATTTTTGTTGTCCTATAGGAAACTATATTGTTTACTCTTTGGGTTGGAGCAAGGAGTTTATTTTTTAACTTATTTAGGTTATTTGGATCTATTGTTCTTGTTTAGTCTTTGATCCATGGCTTTATTCCTAGATTTGATTGTGGTGTTGTGCTATCTTCTAATCCATTGACAGAATATTTCTCAAGCTGCATTTACTTTTAGTGACTAGGCTTATGCATGTGAGTCAAAAGACTATCACGAGCGAGCTTGTTCGAGTGGTAGTTGGTATGAATTTAGTAGTTGTTAAAATGGTACTTATATGAAAAGCTCATTTTTCTGTTAACCAGCTAATACGTTGATCTAGTTTCTTAAAATGAATAAAACACCATTTTAGAAAATTTTTTAGATCAATTGTTTCAAATTTGTCGCATGGAGTCTAAATCACCTCTTTTGCTTCTCCACACTTTAGATCAAGGATAAAACTGAGTAGACTTTAAATAAAATGAAGTGTAGAAAGATAACAGGACCCTATAGTGTGAAGATATTTAGGAGACTTGAGAATTTATTGGCTTGCTAAACTTTTTAATATTATTTTTAAAAACTAAAAAAAATGTATGATGAGTGCAGAAAGAGTCCATTAGTTCTTATTTTCAAGAATAAAAGGGTGCATAGGAGTGTGCAGATTTCATAGAAATTAAGTTAATTTGTTACACATTAAAGTTGGCAGAGAGAATAATTAAACATAGGTTAGAACGTGGCTTTACACTTAGAGACAAAATGCGAAATGAATACATCTGTGAAAGGGTTGGAGTAGCTCCAGTGATAGACAAAATTAGAGAGAGTTGCTTAGATAGTTTGGTCACGTTAAATGCCGACCATCTGATAACCTTGTTAAGAGAGTAGATAATTTAAATTTGACTTATGTTAAAAAAGGTAGAGGCAGACTTGAAAAGACCTGGGCATATTGTATAAAAAACAATTTTATTTTATTAGAATTAAATGAAAATATGACACTTAATAGGACACAATGGAGAAAAAAGATTCATGTAGCCGACCCCACTTAGTGGGACAAAAACTTATTATTGTTTTTGTTGTCTATAAACCTAGTTGTAGAACTATTATGGGATAAGTAGATTTTTGAAAGTTGTGGGTGTTATAGACTTCCCATCTGAAAAAAATTGAGCAACAATTTTGTTGTTTCTACTATACTTTGGGAGATTTAGTTGTAAAAAATATTTCTCACAATAGAGATATTTGAAAAACAAGAAAAAAACATTGCCCAATAGAACTATCTTAGCTTTTTAGAAAGCAAAGTTCTAAACAAAATAGCCCAAACAAACCATAAATTACGATTCATTTGATTATTCTGCTTGGCTGCTCAACTGTAGAAGCCGACGAAGCAGTCTGAGTAGTCATGTGATAATTGCCTTGTTGCCCTTAGTCTTTTTCATGACTTTATTTTTCAACGCTTGGATACATTTAGCACAAACAATATTTTTTATAATTTTATAAAATTTACTTTCAGATCTTTTAATGTTTTCTTATGACATAGTATTTCAATGCACTTTTTGATTTTAATTTCTCCATTTTATCTCTAATGTTTATGTTCTCATTGCTATCCACATTTTTGTGTAGAATAGATCCAACTCATCAGATTAATGAATGTTAACTTTTCTTCTTGTAAAATTATATATCATAAATATATTTTTGTTTTAGTATTTTAAACCGTCTATAATCAAATCATTTTTTCTATTGTTGTAACTTTTTTACTTGATTTAATTAAGGTCTTACTAATTGGAGCCATGCAAGTACAAAACTATACACGAATATGTTGCTTAGAACATCTTTTGGAATCATATCCTTAACTAATAAAAAAAGGCATGTACTTAATGTTGATTTTTATTGTAAATCTATCATGATTGATCTCTTTTTTTTTTGGGAGGGAAAAACACTTGATTTTTAATGCATATTTATCATGATTGGGAACTCTTTGGTAACTTTGTCAGGACGGCGCCAAAGGGCAATTTAGTTTTTATTAGCTTAAGGGTAGTTTAGTTTTTCTTAGCCTAAGGGCAATTTAGTCATTTGTCATTCATAATTGTTTAGCATAAATAGGACTAGTATGCTTAGGGTTAGGATTATACATCAGATTGGGTCATGAGCCTTAGTGTTAGGATTTGAGAGAGATCGTCTACCTCTCGAATTGTAGGTGCTTATTTTTATGTATTCCTGTTATTTGTTGGTGTTATTGAAAATAAAAAATTGCTTTGCCCTAATTTCTATGGACGTTCCTATGAAATGGTACCAGAGCATCGATTTTGAGAAGAAAAGATGAGATCGTGACATTTCTACATAATTGATAGGATTCTTCAAAGAAATTATGACAAACAAATACTTGCAAGAACAACAAAATAACTCAACACAAACACATAAAGATAAACATCTAGAGTTGTAGGCGATCTTCCCCTTTCTTACAATTTGAGAGGTAGGAAATCTCTCAAAACCGTTAGACTAAAGACCTAATCTCATGTTACCTAACCCTAAACATATTATGATCTATTTATACTAAACAATAACAAATAATAAAATACTTAATTGCTTTTAAACTAATTAAGGATTAAATTGCCTCTTGGGCTAGACACCGACATAACAATACTCCCCTTAAAAAAAAAAAACCTTTGTCCTTAAGGTGGAAAAAATTACCGTCGGATCAACTTGTGTGGCCCCCCACTCATAAAATGGCTTGAATCTGATTCTCGTCGTTAGCTCTGACACACTCGTCACGAGTTTCTTCAACTTCTCAAAAGTTCGAGTCATCAATTTATCCCATTGAAAGTTATCCTTCAATTTCTTCATCCACAACGGTACAATCAAATTATAACCCTGCACGCACTTCTGGTAGTATTATGTAAGTCCCTTAAACCTTCTTAACCCCTTCCAGGTCTTAGGTAGTGGCCTCTTCAACCTATCTGCCACCTTCGATAGATCCGCTGACACCATTATCTTGCATAAAATAAGGTCATCGCAAAGCACAACTGTCTTCTCTCCCTCCTGAAACTCTATTGTCAAAATTTTCTAATTCCCCTTAACCTCCCCTACGGATCAACCATTTCATCCCCAATTTCACGCTAGTGCTCCCTAAATCCAATGGAAGAAACTCTTCCATCACTTGAATATTTGACGTTGTTAAATTACACCTTTACAAACTCCTTTGTCTTTCTCCACCTATTCCGTCCCCATCATGACTCCAAAACTTTTTGTGTCCATCATCTGAAGCCCTAATTGCTTCGTTATTTGAGTAGTATGAAGCCACGAGTGACCATACTATCTATTAACACAACTACATTATGTTCTTTGATCTACTTCTGAAGTTTCATTGTGTGATTTTTGTATTAATCTCACCACCGAGCTCAATAAAACTTATGCTATATATTAGTTAGGGTTTTTCTCTTCCTCCACCACAGTCTTTTCCTTTTCTGTATCCCTTGTTTCCTCGTCACACACTGTGAGAATATGTAATGCCCGATCCTTGCACCAGTATCTTGAGGAAACTTCTCATCGCATCGAATATATAACTCTTTGACCTATTTCTCTTAAGTTTCTGTCTCTGTAAGACCATTGAGTGTCTCCCTTAGTCGTGGCCCCTTATTCATGTCCTTTGGTGTCTCTCTCTGGACTTCCACTATTTGATCCTTTGGTTCCATTATGGTTGTAACATTGCGGTGCGGTGCTCCACTTTTGCTGCTTCTATTAGCTCTTTCCATTGCATTTTTATCCTTGACCCGCTGTGTTAATTCTATAATTTCCTCCAATCATTGCTGTCTGAGCAGACGAAGTGATGCTCAAAACTTTGAATTTAACATTTTCTTGAAGTTTCCTTCCAATACCTCATCTGACATCCTTCTCGAACGACTAGATAAAATTCTCAAATTTCTCCCTATTTTTTGTAACAGGCCCTTCTGACTAATGCAAAAAATTGCTCGTATAGTTTTCCTTCTCGAGTGATTTTGAAACGATTCAACAATCAATCCTTGAATTCTTCCCTGGCTCTTATTGGTCAACTTGTTCTCTTTATTGATACCACATTAAAGCCTTCATTTCCATGCACAGGGGCCGCCACCATCAATTTATTTTCCTCTGTGAACTCTTTAACCATAAAATACCTCTCAACATGATCAATTCAACCATATGCATGCTTTCCTTTAAAGATTGACATCTTTAGTTTCTTTATGCGCGAGTTTCCTCCCTAATTCCCTCGCAAAGTTCATTCCCCCATGGTGCATAGGTGGGTTTCCCTTCTTCAACCCATATTGTTTTCCTTCTTCCATAAGTCCTGCGTGCCTCATAATTAGCTCGCTCATCTCCATAAGCTTCATAATCACCTTTTGCTCTGCAACAAAAGACAGTAGTGCTGATGGATGTAGTTCTCTGCCTAGGTCCCACCCATCATGGTTCACTATTTTGGGTTAAAAATCAATTTTTCTCTGATATTGCATGAATTTTTTTGATTGCCACCACTCACATTCGTTTCAGACGCCGTCGCTCGATCTAGTTGTAGCCGACTGAGGGTTTGTGTGGGACTTAACAATCTTCTTTATCATATCTTCTAGGGTTGTGAACCTCCCCTACATGTTTGAAAAATGCTCCTCTATTCCAGATATGATTTGACTGATCTATGCTAATTTTTCCTCCAAAGCATCCACTTTTTTGGCTCCCATTACTCCTTGATGGTTTTGAAACTCCTTTACATTGAGATTACGCGGGTTAGGCATGAGTAGAACTCTGGACGCTGAGATTAAAAAATTTCTATGCACAGTTCGGGCGAACTATTGGAAGCCATGCGGAACTCCAGAAGCCATAATTCGAATTCTAGGATCCTGATCGCCAGTTTCAATCTTGAGCGATGCGAAACTCCTGTACACCGTGGTCCTTCGACTTCTTGTAGTATGTATCCCGCAATTACGTCTATTCGTGGCCCTGGACGCCGCAATCCCGTTGTTCCTTCGCCTTAAGCTAGGCACCAGCATATTAGTTTCAGATCAAAAATCAGAATTATGACTTGAACAGCAGTATTAAATTATGGCTTACGTTTACTTCCACTGTTTTATGTTATATTTTTTATTTGTGCTATCCAGCTCTTTTGTTTCTTGCTGGTTTGATAACCCATATCTACTTATAGTGAAAAAAAATCATTCATCAAGAAGCCCTGATTGTGAGAAGATGCAAAAAAGTAGCATAGCCACTGCTTTGCGAGAAGCTAATCCTCGGATGACATTGAAGCACATGGTACCATCAAAGACTCTTCGACTGAGCCCGAATCATTCGGGAGAAATACTGTCTTTTGTAATAAAAGTTGCAGCGCTGGAGGCAGTAAGGAGGTTCTCGAAAGCAAGATGTCCTATTTTATGGCGGTCTGTTCAAGCATTTCAAATTCTCAGTTATCCGCCGCTTAAATGGCTGCAGAAGTGGGGTCCACTAAGGCTAATAATCAGAGGCGCACAGGTAGTTTAAAGCATACCAGCTTTATTAAAAAATATAATATCACAATTTGTGTATTTAGCGTTGCATATTCTGTTATAAAATGGTTAATATACTTGATTTATAAAATGGACATCTGCAAAAAGTGTAATTTTGACACTTTTCTGGAATCATTTTGTTCACCCGCTTAACCAAATAGTACGGACTTTTTTTCTAGTCACTTTATCTATTGCATTCTCTGCTAAATCAATCTTGCCTTATATAAGAAAGAAAGCATACTGTTCAAAACTTAACGCTTGAGATCATTGGTAGGTGGAGGGTGCAGGGAACGTAGTGTGGGGGATGCTTCTCCTATGGTGTTTCAAATGTCTTTCTTAACCTTTGAAAATATTAATTGCACGCCTTTACATATATTCTTTTTCCTTGTATTAATTTTAGGGGCATTTACACACATATCACCCAGTGCCTATGTGTTTACATATTTAACACCTAAACTTTCTTTTTTACATTTAAACCACCCAGATCTTTCATTTTACGTAAAAAAATACCACCTTTTTAATTTTTAAAAAGTGATACACTTTTTCATTCATAGGTAAGGTGGAATGTACGAAAAAATTGAAGTTTAGGTGTTAGATATGTAAATACATAAGAATTGAGTGGTATGCGTGTAAATCTTCCCATTTTTGTAACACTTTCAATTACTGATAGCACTCAATTGGCAGAGCATTTCAAGGCCGCTGCTGCTTCTTTCAATTGCAACAGCTTTCTCCAATGATTCAGAAAATTGTAGGGTAACCAGTGACGGGGTTGATAACGGGGTTGATGAATCACAGCCCTTAGCTGAACCACTTTGCAGATCTTCAACTTCTGATAGCTTGTACGTGATTTTAGTATTTTTCTGTTATTTTCAGATTATTTATTTGTTCCATTTTGAAAAACTCAAAATGATTCATTTATTTGTGGATTCATCATTTGCATGTATTTATCATTTGTAATGTTATAAAGCATAAATAACATCCCTCTGCATGTGTTTGCGGGATGGGGAGTTTACATCTCTGGTTGTTGACATGCAAATTGTAATCTTTTATCAACAATATAGAGAAGGAAGATTTACATACATACTACTCAATTCATAGTTATTTACATATTTCATTTTTTAAAGATAAAATGATGGTAAGTTTTGATATGATATGAAAGATTTGGGTGGTATAAATTTAAAAGAAAAATTTAGGTTTTATATATGGAAATACATATGTAGGATAGTAATCAAGCCGAGTAGAGCAGATTGTGTAATGGTTTGGACTTAGCTTGGTTGTATCATGTTTAGTTCGAGCTTGAGATGAGCTTTCACATATATGCTCATATTTAATTTGCTTAAAATTTTCAATGTTCATACTTGATTATTACTTGACTTGTTTATATTAGTTTAAAAGCTAAAAATTTGAATAACTTTTTTTTTAATATAAAATATAAAATTTGATTTGTACTTAATTTTTCATATAAAATTAGCAAACAATGTAAAAATTTGAACGTCTTGATTTTTTTTATCGAAAATTATTGACAAATAGTTTTGCAATTCTAAATAAATAAGCAATCAAATATATTTCAAATGAATATCTAGCTAGTATATATCAAATAAATAAAAAATAATTTTTGCTTTGAGTAATTTTTTTTTATCAAATAACATAAATAAGTACTAACAAACTAATTTTATGAAATAAAGAATAAAAATACCTTAATTTTATTGTATATTGTTATAAAATTATAATATGTTATTATTAAATAATTTCTAGTTAATCAAAATTTATTTAAAAAATATATTATATAAATAAAGAGCATTTAATAAGTTACTTGTTGAACGACAAATTAGTATGGTCATGAATATTATCAAACGAATTGGACTATGTTCAAATTCTGTTCATTATCAAACAAAATTTATGTGTAAGTCTATCATAAGACACCTTATTCTTTGATCAACTTATAGGTTGGATATGAGTACCCTTGTTTTTTTTCCTAACCTAATCACCACGACTAGCTCTTAGGTTAGATGCGAGTCCCCGTGCTTTTCTTTCTGATCTAGTCTCCCCGTTTATTCTTAGATTGGATGTGAGTTCCCATGTTTTTCAATCTTAAGGTGTAAATACATAGGAATTGGGTGTTATGTAAGTGAATGCCCTAAAAACTTATACTTGATGAGTTAAAAGAGTAAGCAATTGAGAAGCATGAATCATTTTGCATTTGATGTCAATCAAAACTGTCAACCATAGTCCTTCTCCCTTGCGTTCTTAGCCTAATGAGGGAAATTGAGAGTTCGAAGGTAAATTAAGAGAAAAAAGAGAAAGATAGAGAGGTACAGAGTTATTTTTAAAACCAATGTAGTGCATTTATCACAAATTTGGATTCATTTCTATGTTTTGGAGGCATGATATGGTTGAGAGAAATGAGAGAGAGGGAGAAGGATCTGTTGTGTGGGAGTGAATATGCCATTACTATTAATCAAATTCAAAATATGGGAGTGGACTTGTAAGGAATTGAGTAAAATCAATAGCATACTTATTTGCAATCTACTTTTACAGGAAAACAATTAAGCAAAATCTAAGTTTATGACAAGTTATTTAATAAAGCATGCCCTTTATCATGATATTTAACTGACTTCTTTTAATCAGTTTTTGGATTTGAATTTTTCTTAAAGGCTTCTTGTGCGTTGGGCTGCTTCCCTTCTTAGGATTTTGAATTTCACAAATTTTCATCATAGGCTTCCATGTTGCCATATTTTGCTTTATGAAATCAACCTGTCAATTGGTTGACATGTCTGCGATTGAACCTAAGTTGGCCAAAGTTAACCCTAGGGGCAGCCTACCATGATATGACTTGTAGGCCATGCTTCTTTATTATATTTATTTTTTTAGGAACATTTACATACATTATACATACCTTCCAATTCTCATGTATTCACATATCTAACCCTAAACTTTACTTTTTTACATTTATGCCACCCAAATCTTTCAGATCACATAAAAATACCACTATTTTAACTATTAAAAAGTAAAATAAATCTTTTTTGTGTATAGGAAATGTGGCATATTTGTAAAAAAATGAAGCTTAGGTGTTACATATGTAAATACATGGGAATTGAGTGGAATGTATGTAAATCTTCCTTTCTTTTAATCATAAGCTAATTTATTGGGATTGATCTCTTGATGATGGTGATTGTATTTGCTTTTCAGGCAATCTGAAGAATCCTCTAAGCATATTGTTCCTGATAATTGGCTTCTACAGCTTTTTGCAGAGCTGGAAAAGCAAGGAATTTCCTTACCTGAAAGGTGATTCATAGTATATTTCTTTTTTTATAAACTGTTAACTTATATGCTTGGAATACTGTTCCTAAGTTTAGCTTTCATAAAATGATGGTGAGTAACTATTAATGAAAGTTCATAAATGTAATTTCTTCATTAATGCTACAGTACTTTCTCTTCTATAATTTGATTGGATTATTTTTTGGGGCATTTACATACATACCACCCAATTCTTGTGCATTTACATATCTAGCACTAAAATTTTCTTTTTACATTTAGACCACTCAAATCTTTCATCTCACATAAAAACATCACTGTTTTTAACTTTGAAAAAGTGAAATACACCTTTTCATGCATAGGTAAGGTGGCATATATTTAAAAATTGAAATTCAGGTGTTAGATGTGCTAACACATAAGAATTTAGTGGTATATATGTAAATCTTCCTAACTTTTCGCAACCCTGATTTCTTTTCCCATAAATGATCCAGACTCCTAAACTTAAGTAACATTTTAATTTTTTGTGATGAGCAATGGAGAATGTTTGCGGTGACAAAATTAGGATGAAGCTAAACTAGCATTGAAATTCGAGGAATTAACATGTTGAGTTTGTTGGAAGTTGTTGGAGAAGAATTAGGCAAATCAATATATGAATAGTAAAAATAATTTATAAAGCTCAACTTAAATAGTTTGTTATGACATGCAAATATCTTAGTGTCATGATTCAACCTTAGAGCTTTAAGTATCAAAAAAGAAAAGAATGACAAACTCAGTAAACTTTGAAAGGTTACTCAGGATATAAGAGTTTTATACTCCAAACCAGAAGAAAAAGGAAAAAAAAAAACCAAAAACATTAACATTATATAAATTAATCAAACATTTCAATTACCCTCTACTTTCTAATTTTATTTCCAACAGGCTATGATTTACTGGAAAAGAAAGAGAACTTTCAAAGTTTTTTTTTTTGTGTGGAAATCGACCGTTTCAACCTTTCTACACATTAAATCTTTACTGGTAGGAGTCTATTAGACCGACACATATGTCGTTTTCCGTCATGTCAAGCTCGAGAGATAATTTGAGGGCTTATTTTAGGTGCAAAGCTAAATGAATAATTTAGTCATTTGTTAGTTACTATTGTTTGATATAAATAGGGCTTTATATGATTAGGGTTAAGGTACTCAATTAATGTCTTGNTTCTACACATTAAATCTTTACTGGTAGGAGTCTATTAGACCGACACATATGTCGTTTTCCGTCATGTCAAGCCCGAGAGATAATTTGAAGGCTTATTTTAGGTGCAAAGCTAAATGAATAATTTAGTCATTTGTTAGTTACTATTGTTTGGTATAAATAGGGCTTTATATGATTAGGGTTAAGGTATTCAATTAATGCCTTAAATCTTAGGATTAGAGTTTGGGAGAGAATTGCCTACCTCTCAAATTGTAGGCTTTTCTTTTATGTATTTGAATTGTGTTGTTTTGTGCCGGTGAAGTAGATTATTTTATTTTGCCCTAATCTTTGTGGAAACTTCTCTTTTTCTTATCAGATTGGTATCATAACCATACCTGAGAGTAATGGTGGCCAAGAAAGTGGATGTCTTGGAGGAGAAATTAGGGGGAGAGATTAGCTAAATCAGTTCAGGAGNCTCAAATTGTAGGCTTTTCTTTTATGTATTTGAATTGTGTTGTTTTGTGCCGGTGAAGTAGATTATTTTATTCTGCCCTAATCTTTGTTGAAACCTCTCTTTTTCTTATCAGATTGGTATCATAACCATACCTGAGAATAATGGTGGCCAAGAAAGTGGATGTCTTGGAGGAGAAATTAGGGGGAGAGATTAGCTTAATCAGATCAGGAATGGAGGAGTGTTTATCCTCCATAGAGGGGCGGTTCTCATCCCTAGAAGAGAGATTCACTGCCTTGGAAGCAATGAAGAAGATATCAAAGTTTAACAAACCGTTGTTGTCTGCCATGGGAACGAGCGATGACGTTTAGAGTGGACGCGAGTGGCGGTAGGCGAGGGGATTTGAACGACATTAGGGTAGCGTTGCTGCATTAGGCGGATCTGGTGCTATGGGATCAAACAAACGAATCGGGTGTGGACTCAAGCAACAACTATTGGATTGACACGATATTGAAATTACTGGAATGAACAGAAGTAGACGGGATCGTGCGAAGGAGCTGAGAACGGCTTCAAATGGCAAAATCTGGAGGGAATCACACAACATATGAAGGTTTGGAACGGGCGGCGGCAGTTGGAATGTGACGACGTGCTATTTGGGGTTGGAGAAGATCGGTTCGAAGGATTTCGGCCTGAAACAGAGAACCATGGTGGGTGGAACCCCTGCTGAGGGTTGCATCAAACTGCACTAGTGCCTTTATGAAAGCATTCCTATGTAATNAAGAAGATATCAAAGTTTAACAAACCGTTGTTGTCTGCCATGGGAACGAGCGATGACGTTTAGAGTGGACGCTAGTGGCGGTAGGCGAGGGGATTTGAACGACATTAGGGCAGCATTGCTGCATTAGGCGGATCTGGTGCTATGGGATCAAACAAACGAATCTGGTGTGGCTCAAGCAACAACAATTGGATTGACACGATATTGAAATGACTGGAATGAACAGAAGTAGACGGGATCGTGCGAAGGAGCTGGGAACGGCTTCAAATGGCAAAATCTGGAGGGAATCACACAACATATGAAGCTTTGGAACGGGCGGCGCAGTTGGAATGTGACGACGTGCTATTTGGGGTTGGAGAAGATCGGTTCGAAGGATTTCGGCCTGAAACAGAGAACCATGGTGGGTGGAACCCCTGCTGAGGGCTGCATCAAACTGCACTAGTGCCTTTATGATAGCAGTCCTATGTAANTAATAAATACAAAAATAAGTATCATTTAGAAGAGACAAAGCCCATCGTTGGAAACAAATCACATGTTTCTTCCGCACTTCCCTTAATTCGAACCATTAAATGAGCGAGAACGAGAGACAATGGGAGAGGGAAAAAAGAGAAGCCGTCATGCCCTAATTCGAAAGAAGTAGAAGGGCGAAGGAAACCTTAGCAACAGAAGAAGTCGAAGGAGGAAGGATTGTGCAGCTTTTCCCTGCCATGCGAAGCTTACCACGCTCGATTGACCATGAGCAATAGAAGAGGGAGGAGAGCGACTTGGAGTGCTGGTTGAAGTAGAGCCACATTCAAAGGAAGAACTCGAAGGAAAAATAAGAGGCTTGCAGCTCTATTAGGTGAAGTAGACAAATGCTCGAAGGAAGAGAAGGAAGAAGGAGCTTGTGGGTGCAGTTTTGTCGAGAGGAGGAGGAATCAACCGACCTTAGTTTAGGTAAGTTAATATTTTAATTAATTTATTTGATAAACTTACAGACATGTTAGTGTGCATTTATTTAATTAGTTTTAATAGTAAGTTAAATGTATTAGGACTCGAGGTATCGAGTTTCAGCATGGAGGGGAGAAGTAATGAAGCGTGCGAGCTAAAGGAGGAGAGAGATTGATCTGAGCAAACTTCAGTAAGATAAGTTTGGATTTATATTATAATTTAATTAATGAATTTATATATATTTAAGTTATTCTTTAAGTGTTTGTACATTGTATTTGAAATCAGGACGTACTTGAAGTAATTAAGATACAGTTTCAAGATCAACGTGTGAATCACTTTGAAAGATAATATCATTTCAATTAAAGATGAAGTTTAATTTATTTAATTATGGTTGAAAAACTTTTGAACCTGTAACATTTGGAGATAAGGAAATAG
>JXCR01086360.1:57030-68166 GCA_002079205.1 Phalaenopsis hybrid cultivar | reverse complement strand
TATATATATATATTTATGTATACAAGTTTCACAATGCCAGTTGCGGTCGAGAGCTCTGCTAGGGTTTCCAATGACGATTTCCGTCGCATTTGATTCCGTCGCATTTGATTCCGTCGTTTGAAGGAGATGGCTCTCACCTCGCCTCTATTTCGTCGACTCTCGCTCATCCTCTACTTCATCCCGACGTTACTCCGTCTCTTTGACGTCGACGAATTGCACCTGCATCTGTTGCTTTTTGCTCGATTTCGACGCCTACAGCTTCGCACGTCTACGTCGTTCTTCTGTTTCGACGCTGACGTTCGCCTCTGTCTGCCTTATAGCTTCGGTTCACATTTGCGTGGCGGGGACTTTGCAGTAGGAGACACCGACAACTATTATATCGGGATCTTCCAGCAGGTGGATCTCCCTGCTCTGATAGCACTCCCTTTTTCTTTGGTTGAACATGACAAAACCTCATGGTAACAATCAAATGTGGTGGATTAAGTTTAAGCGACCTTGTCATGTAGACATAATCAAATGCGCCTTTGCCTGCGTCTCTCCCTACCCGACAACAACAAGGACGTTGTGCCTCTGTCTGCGTCGACGAAACTTCGCATTTGCTCGCGTGCTGGAAGGAAGGAAGAGGTCTCGTGCATGCGTGCAAGTAGGGCAGATAGTCGAGAGCTCTGCTAGGGTTCGCATTTGATTCTGTCTCTTCCTGGCTCGCACAGTTTTGTCAACTCGCTTCGTCGGGTAGGGAGAGGGTTGTTTTGACGTTGTGCCTCTGTCTGCGTTGACGAAACTTCGCATTTGCTCGCGTGTTGGAAGGGGGGAAGAGGGCTCGTGCATGCGTGCGAGTAAGGCAGATAGTCGAAAGCTCTCCTAGGTTCGCATTTGATTTTTTCTCTCCTTCGCTCGCACCATTTCGTTGACTTGCTTTGTCCCGACATTACTGCATCTCTTCGAAGTCGTTAACTCGTCTGTGACTGCTTTTATTGCAGCTCGCGTCTGCGTCGGTGTCTGTTGCATTCTGCGTCGCTTCTATGTTTTGACGCTGCGCCTCTCCTTATCCGACAACTTCTCTCTTCTGTTTCTATTACAACCCGTGTTTGCGTCAGCGACCTGTTTCGACATTGCGCCTCGCCCTACCCGACAACATCAACGCCGACAGATCCCCTTACTCTGATGGCGCTCCCTTCTTCTTTGGTTGAACTTGACAAAATCTCCTTTGCCCACGTTGTGGGTAACCCTCGGGTGGAGTAGACGGTAGTCTTCTTTTCAAGATATAAGAATTGTCGTGATGGTACAAGTGATTGCCTTTTTGTTAAAAAGGAAAGCAATGAAAGTGGGAAATCAACAATTTTTTTCTCTGACTTAGAAATTTCAACCCTGACGAAGAAATTCTAGTTTCCTCTTATTGTAAAATTTCAGCGGAGGCACCCACCTATGTAAACTATCATAAAGAGTGTTGATGATCTTAAACTAGTAGACAAGTGGAAAGTGAGACTCATAGATGGAGACATGTGTTGATTCAACTAACCGTGGCTGAAGATTACACCCGAATTTTCTTCAAGAAATATCTTAATATTGCAGACAAGTCAATGAAGTTACTCAAGTGGTCTTTTGATTTCAACCCAAATCATGAAACCCCCGCTTTACTGGTATAATTTAGTCTACCTAGTTTCAAGCAGCGCTTTTTTTATCATCAGGTTCTCTACTCTATTGGGGTCATTCATGAGGACCCTTTGAAGCTAGATCTACCCACTTTCAATTTAACCAGACCTTATATAGCCACAATACTTGTGGAATTAGATATTATTTTACCTGATGTTACTGAAGTCTGGCTGGACACAACTCATAGTAAATATTGGTGATCCACCTATGTAAACTATCATAAAGAGTGTTGATGATCTTAAACTAGTAGACAAGTGGAAAGTGGGACTCATAGATAGAGACATGTGTTGATTCAACTAACCGTGGCTGAAGATTACACCCGAATTTTCTTCAAGAAATATCTTAATATTGCAGACAAGTCAATGAAGTTACTCAAGTGGTCTTTTGATTTCAACCCAAATCATGAAACCCCCGCTTTACTGGTATAATTTAGTCTACCTAGTTTCAAGCAGCGCTTTTTTTATTATCAGGTTCTCTACTCTATTGGGGTCATTCATGAAGACCCTTTGAAGCTAGATCTACCCACTTTCAATTTAACCAGACCTTATATAGCCACAATACTTGTGGAATTAGATATTATTTTACCTGATGTTACTGAAGTCTGGCTGGACACAACTCATAGTAAATATTGGCAACAAATCGTCATGGAACACAGACCTCCTTATTGTACTCACTATAAGATGTTTGGGCATACCCTTGATATAATCTCACAAGCTCCATTCTAATTTGAAATCTAAGATTCAAGAGAATAATGATGGTTCTAACCCCACTGCTTTAGACAAATTAGTTCCACCTGTGGAGGACACTACCACAAGGCAGGAGATGTCTGTTGCCTTTATGGACCCCCCACTGACACTGCTGTTACTGCGATTGATGTGATGCTGGATGGCTCTGTTGGACAACCTAAACCTTCAAACCCAATTGAAAACAACACTGAAGGACTATTACCTACAAAGGATGGTGTTCATAATAATAAACAGGAGAACCTCGGAGCTCCTCTTCAAGAAGTATTCGATGTAGAGGCAAATCATACTTCACATATACTGGAACATATTGTGGGTACAACGGTTGGTAATCCTTCTGCTACAACTCTACCACCTCATCAGACTGATTCTTCAGATGAGGAATGACAGGTTTACACTTCCAGGAGGAAGAAGAAGAATGAAAATCTACTTGAGCTCAAGAATATTATGCATGATACTTTGGTTACTTCGGGTAATGGTACGTACCTTATCAATTTGTTAGATGGATCCCTTCCGATAACTAGAGGCAGAGGCAAGACTAAATTGAGATGACTATTACTTTTTCCGCGCCCTAGTGGTTTTGGGCTTTTTTATTTTTTATATGTATCTTTTTTGACTTTTTTGTGTGTGTTGTACTGTGTGGGTTGGTGTCTATTTGGGCTCACTCACGCAACCTATCTATATCTTTTCTCTTTAATATATTTCCCCTTGGGCTTNCTATCGGCTCGATGTCAGCGAGGCAACAGCGTTTCTTCCGGCTGCGAGCCACAATTTCTGAAGTTAATTTTTAAATATAAAGATGAGAAATTTATAAAAGTAACACCTAATTTCTAAGTATTTATCTATTCGACATCTAAAGTTATCTAATTCACTCATATACCACCCTTTCTGTCTTCTTCGGACTTAGAACACTGATCTCCTGACCTGGTCGTCAATTTCTTCCTCTGCCTCCTTCCTCCGCTGGGCTTTATTTCTTATTTTTTGCTTTCAAAAAATTAAAAAAAAAAAAAAAACGGGGCACCGCACTTAGGGTCCGCTTGGGGCAGCTTATAAGTACGGGCGGCGTTTTTAAAAGGCCGCCGTACCGTTTGGTTCGCGCGTTTCGCCAGCTTATCCGAAACTGCATTTGGGTTTTTACACTAAATGCGGGCTGCGGGTCGAACTCTGCGGCCGAGTCACAGACTGCGTTTCAGGATAAGCAGCTTATCCTGAAACGAACAAGCTGCCCCAAACAGACCCTTAATTCCTTCTTTATTTCTTATTTTACTAAACCTCTTTTACAGAAACGGTTTTCGTTTCGACCACAAGGCATGGAAAAAATATTACATCAGTATTACACACGTAGAGTAACATGCGTAGCCAATGAAATAACGCCGCGACACCCTGCGCGACAGAGAAAAAAAAACGGCGCAGCAATATGGGGAATATTCCCCTCCATGTTAATCATGTGTTATTGTGTATTATTCATGTGTTATTGTGTCCTATGAATATTCTTGATGTTATAATAACACAATAACACATCAATAACACATGAATAACACACAATAACACATGAATAACACGGCAAAAAATATTCCCCGTGTTACTGCCCGTTTTTTTCTCTGTCGGGAATATTCCCCGTGTTATTCAAGTGTTATTGTGTGTTATTCATGTGTTATTGTGCCTGAGAATATTCTTGGAGTTATAATAACAGAATAACACATCAATAACACATGAATAACACGTAATAACACATGAATAACACGGAGGGGAATATTCCCCATATTACTGCGTCGTTTTTTTCTCCTATCGCACGTGGCGTGATTTTATTGGCTACGCACCGTGTTTTTAGGTGCGTAGTACTGATGTAATATTTTTCCCGAGGCATGGGCTCATGGAGATTTGGGTAAATAAAATACAAAATTTGGGTGTTGGAAAGATAATATAGTGTATTTTGTGTTAGGCATGTAACAACCCGAAATTTTAAAAATATATTTGAAATATGCATTTAAAAAAAAAAAGAGGTTACATTATAGATATTCTTATGACATTTATAAGGCTAATTTTTACAATGGAGCAATTTTTTGTCATTTTTCATAGGAGCACTCCATTTAATAAATAAATAAAGAGCATTTACATACATAACATCCAATTCCAATGTATTTACAGGTTATACCATCCAAGTATTTTACTGCGCTGAAATATGTGGAATAATTTATAGGCATACAGGCTTGTTTTGTGAACTTGTGATATTGCCNATTTATTTTTGGATAGACTGCTTTTGGCTTGGTGTGGCTTGAATCAAGTTTTGATCGAATAGTTTAAGTTGAACTTGAACTAGTTCTTGTTTTCTTGAAATAGTATTGTTTACTTAGCCTGTCTTCCTTGTGATGAATCAAACATTGAAGTGGAATGGTACGTGTCTGGTCACACAACTATCAAATTTATAGGTATTGGTATGATAGTTGTACCTATAAATTTGATAGTTGCGAGCTTGACTTAGTTTGAATGGTCTGGGAATGCCTCACTATCTTTGATTTAAACGATTAACAAAGCATACCTAATCATAGTTAACTTGGTCAACACTGAACAACTCAAATTCTACATGACAGGGTTATCTTAAATTCAATCCACCACATCTGATTGTTGCCGACTCTTGGTCAACTTTAGTCAATTCTAGTCTATTTCTATTGAACTACACAACTCTCCAAATTTGTTGACTTTCAGTTACTTCAAGCAACCTTAGTTACGAGATGGTGAAACTAACTTGGTCATTATGCGGCCCTGCTCCAACCACCTTGATTTGCATTGGTCCCACATTATTCCTTAAGCACATATCATCATGCCATTATGTGATTTATACTGCACCTTAATGGTGCACCAAATGTGTGTGTATAACAACAACATCATTAACAATTATTTATTCCGCTAAGTGGGGTCTGCTATATGAATCANGAGCTTGACTTAGTTTGAATGGTCTGGGAATGCCTCACTATCTTTGATTTAAACGATTAACAAAGCATACCTGATCATAGTTAACTTGGTCAACACTGAGCAACTCAAATTCTACATGACAGGGTTGCTTAAATTCAATCCACCACATCTGACTGTTGCCGACTCTTGGCCAACTTTAGTCAATTCTAGTCTATTTCTATTGAACTACACAACTTAGGTCAACCTTCTCCAAATTTGTTGACTTTTAGTTACTTAAAGCAAACTTAGTTACGAGATGGTGAAACTGACTCGGTCATTATGCGGCCCTGCTCCAACCACCTCGATTTGTATTGGTCCCACATTATTCCTTAAGCACATATCATCATGCCATTATGTGATTTATACTGCACCTTAATGGTGCACCAAATGTGTGTGTATAACAACAACAACAAAATCAACAACATCAACAACAATTCTTTATTCCACTAAGTGGGGTCCGCTATATGAATCCTTTTTCTCCATTGTGTAAAATGAAGAAAAAGTACAACATAGATCAAAATCTGGCTTGATATGCTCATCTTGCCTAATTACAATCGAAGTGCCAAAATCGATGCAACACAAATATTGTGTTTTTGGGTAAAGGTTTTTGGCTCCGAGCTCCTTTTCACTTTTGTTGGCCCTGGAAAATTTTAGCTCTGACAAATTGCTTACATGATATTCATATAAAACCTTTGGGAAGAATTTTTTTCCTTAGAAATATGTACAACTCATCACATGTTTGTTTGTCGCCATTCCAAATGGGCACCCTTGACATTTACCTTCAATAGTGCCACAATTTCATTATACAATATAACTTCTGGAAGCTTAAAAAATATGTAGATGCATTCGATGTAAAATTTTGAGGTGAATTTGTGAAGAATCCAAACAATTATTTGATAATTCATGATTTAAATCTAGATAAAGTACAATATAATTTGAATAATACCTAATTTCTTTTAGATTTCTAACGCATAAGCATCCGTTCCAAATCAATGTATAATTATTTGTTTTGTTTTTCTAGCAATTATTTTTTAAGAGATTTTGAGTGGGAAAGTTTCTAGATTTTGGCAAACTATTACATTGTCAATTTTTTTTTAATTTCACTTCTCTTTTATACTTATTTTCTGTTCACAATTGCAATTGAGATAACAAACTTATCAACTTGCTTTCAGTGAATATTTTAATGCAAAGAGTGTATGTAATTAATTAATTAATTAATAGATCGATTCAATATGGTTTAGTGATAAATGACGTATTTTTCTTGAAGAAAAATTCCATTCAAACACAACTACTTGAGTATATTGGAACAGTCCTTAACAATGGTCTTTTTATGAATATATAAATGAAAAAATCACAAAAATGTTGATTTGATTATTTGTCGATTTTTATCAGGCAATTTGTTAGCAATTTCATTATTATATTGCTTAATAATTGTACCAACAACTCCATATATGATTTTTTAGATTTAAAATCAAATTTAATATAGATTTGGGTCTAATGATCTTGGATTTAATTTTAGATTCTTATTTTTGCTCTTGCTTAAATTTATGTTAAACTTTGGTGCATTTTATAACTAGAGACTAAAAAATCANACTGCCAACCTGTAAAATTGCACATTAACAGAACTTTGTTACAGCCGAAGTTCCAGAAATCTCAATATAACAACAATGAAATCCCTGCATCCAACCATCCATCTTGTCAATGGAACATTCCTTGATTTTCATGATAGGCGTGCTTAAAATTCTATTCACAACTAATAGAATCATTTACTGTTATAATCACAATCAAAACGCAAACACTGGTGCAGCACAAATATTTCATGTGTGGGACATTTACATACATACCACAATTTCTAATGTATTTACTGTCTAACTCCCAAAGTTTGATATTTATAATTGCACTGCCTTGGTGGCATAAACCTATGCATGAAAAGCTTTAGTCCACTTCTAAAAAGATAGTGATGGTGGAATTTCTCATGTGATGTTAAAGATGTGAGTGGTATTTATCTAATATGAATGTTTTTGTGTTGGATATGCAAATACAGTGTGGTTTTTCTGTAAATTCCTTTTCATGTTTTATTGAAAATTATTAGTCTATAACACCCGTCACTGTCAATCGGAGCTGTTCTTCCCCAGTAATTGCGAGCAGGCCTTTGTCATGCTTCGATGCAGTAACTTTTGAGGGATTGTGATACTAATCATTATCAATTCTGCAATGATTTGTGCAGCCAAAATGCTATTCATCTCGTGGAGAAAGAAAGGAAAGAGAAGGAACTCCGTAATGAGATAATCGCCGAAGCTGAAGAATTCAAGATTGAGTTCTACGAGAAGAGGAAACTGAACAAGGAGACTAATAAAACCACCAACAGAGAAAAGGAGAAGGTATGAACTTTTTGCCACTTCCCAAATTTTTTCAAGGGCCATTTACACACATGCCACACAATGATTATGTATTTACATATCTAGCTCCCAAAAATCCATTTTTAATTTTTAATTTCACATCAAAAATACCACAATCACTTCTCTTTTTAAAAGTAAAATCCACCTTTTCATACATAGGTTTACGACAACAAAGTGTGTTAGATATACGTGAATGCATAAGAATTGTGCCGTATGTATGTAAATTTCCCTTTTTTAAATCAAAATCATCACCAAATCCCATCCCATGTTCATCAAACCGACTCCTTTATCCTTCGTGTCAGATCTTTGTGGCCAATCAGGAGAAATTTCATGCCAGTGCAGATAAGCAGTACTGGAAAGCCATTGCTGAGCTCATCCCAAATGAAGTCCCTAATATTGAGAAGAAAAGAGGGAAGAAGGATGCAGAAAAGAAACCATCTATTATTGTACTTCAAGGCCCCAAGCCTGGAAAGCCCACTGACCTCTCAAGAATGCGTCAGCTTCTTATTAAGCTAAAGCATAATCCCCCACCCCACATGAATCCCCCACCAACCCCACCTGCTGCCCCCACACCACCTGCCAAAGAGGGCCCTGCGGCTAACACGAGCGGCAGCCCTCCGGAAGGCACGAATGTGGCGGTAACAGCACCGGCAACAAATGGTTCGTCCAAAGCGAAGAATGATGTGCCTATAGAAACTCCAGGAGCAGCGGCAAGAGAAGCGTCTGTAGTGCTAGTGGATTAAGGTATCATGTAGCGCACTTTAGTCTAACGCTCGTCATCGTTACTAAAAAGAATTTATGATAAGGTCCATAATTATCATGTTATTTTCGGATTTGCTTGGCTATCTTCTGCTTATTTATTGTGAGATTTGTTTTTGAGGATAGCCATATAGTGTATTTTGGATGTCTAATATGTGTGATAGGGATTGTTTTTATATGGGTTGATTATCTTCTGATTAGTTAGTTCATGATGTGTGTGGATGTTGATCATCTTTTAATGACTCCTACCAAATTTATTCCATCTTTATGAGGTGCATCCACCATGCCAAGTTTCTTGATGATTGCTGAAATATTTAACAATCTTCTTAGATTATTAATTAAAAAAAGTACCAATAAAAAAAAAACAATAATAATCCAGTGTTAATTACTCCATCTTAATTATTAATTGCCTTGGATTAAACTATAAGCAATGTTATTTTAAGCATAACAATAAAAAAAACAAAAAGATCTTGGCCCTGAAACAAATAAAATGAGCACTTCGGAGCTCTGATTTTTTCAAAAAAAAAAAAACTTCCATTTTCTCATTCAATTCTGATCGTTAGGCCCAAGCTTTCATTTTTCTATGTAGGGTTGTCAAAACGGTTCGTTGTTCGTAAACAACTCGTGTTTGGCTAGTTAAGTTGATGAGCTTAGCACGAACAAAGATTTGTTCGTTCGTGTTNGTGGCCAATCAGGAGAAATTTCATGCCAGTGCAGATAAGCAGTACTGGAAAGCCATTGCTGAGCTCATCCCAAATGAAGTCCCTAATATTGAGAAGAAAAGAGGGAAGAAGGATGCAGAAAAGAAACCATCTATTATTGTACTTCAAGGCCCCAAGCCTGGAAAGCCCACTGACCTCTCAAGAATGCGTCAGCTTCTTATTAAGCTAAAGCATAATCCCCCACCCCACATGAAACCCCCACCAACCCCACCTGCTGCCCCCACACCACCTGCCAAAGAGGGCCCTGCGGCTAACACGAGCGGCAGCCCTCCGGAAGGCACGAATGTGGCGGTAACAGCACCGGCAACAAATGGTTCGTCCAAAGCGAAGAATGATGTGCCTATAGAAACTCCAGGAGCGGCGTCAAGAGAAGCGTCTGTAGTGCTAGTGGATTAAGGTATCACGTAGCAAACTTTAGTCTAACGCTTGTTATCATTACTAAAAAGAATTTATTAAAAGGTCCATAATTATCATGTTATTTTCGGATTTGCTTGGCTATCTTCTGCTTATTTATTGTGAGATTTGTTTTTGAGGATAGCCATATAGTGTATTTTGGATGTCTAATATGTGTGATAGGGATTGTTTTTATATGGGTTGATTATCTTCTGATTAGTTAGTTCATGGTGTGTGTGGATGTTTGATTATCTTTCAATGACTCCTATCAAATTTATTCCATCTTTATGAGGTGCATCCACCATGCCAAGTTTCTTGATGATTGATGAAATATTTAACAATCTTCTTAGATTATTAATTAAAACAAGTGCTAATCACTCCATTTTAATTATTAATTGGCTTGGATTAAACTATAAGCAATGTTATTTTAAGCATAAAATTTTATAAGTAGCTCTTTTTCAGGCTAAACCATTGAGGGTAAATTCAAGAGTTTGCATGGATTAATATATATATTGCAATAATTTGTTTGTTAAATGGTAAAGAGTTAGGGGTGGAAATTTACTGTGAAGATTTTGAAATTAAATTTTGTTTTGTTTAAATTTGCTCTTTGGCACTCAATCAAGAAAACAAAAAGATCTTGGCCCTGAAACAAATAAAATGAGCACTTCGGAGCTCTGATTTTTTTCAAAAAAAACTTCCATTTTCTCATTCAAATCTTATCGTTTGGCCCAAGCTTTCATTTTTCTATGTAGGGCCGTCAAAACGATTCGTTGTTTGTGAACAACTCGTGTTCAGCTTGTTAAGTTAATGAACTTAGCACAAACAAAGATTTGTTTGTTCGTGTTTAGCTAGTTTTGGCTCGAAATACTAATCTTATATATATATATATATGTATTGCATTGGTATTTTTAAAAAAAATTAATTGACTATAAGGCTAGAAAGAATTACTTAATTAAGAAAATAGAATAAAAATGATCAAATTAGATTCAAATGATGTTTTTGTATAAAAAATAATTTTTAAATCTTGCCTCAACTCCTAAATCTTATGGTTGTTCGTGAATAGCTCCTGTTCGACCAGTTAAGCAAATGAGCCTAACACGAACACACTTTTTGAGCTCGAATTATAAACGAGCTGAACATGAGCGAGCCCACGTTCCTATTTCTATCAATGTAATTTACTCTAAATGAATAATAATGTTGTGTAGTTTTTCTTTTATACCATATATAATATAAAAAAAATGTAATACTTATTAAAATAAAATTTTATCAAAATATCCGATATAATTCCTTATGTAGTATCAATTTGTATGTAATATGATGACCCAGATTTCATTTTTATATTACATTTTTTATGTTACATTTTTATGGAGTTTATCACGTAGTACTTGTTTATGTAGAAGATGAAAGGTTGAGTTTAGAAAACTTCAATGTTAAAATGTTGCGCATATCATGCAAATGCCATTTAGTTTTGATTATATTTGTTATTTAATAAAAAATATACTCAATATATATATA
>JXCR01086360.1:32057-48796 GCA_002079205.1 Phalaenopsis hybrid cultivar | reverse complement strand
AACATAAATTTGTAATGATAAGAAATATGAAATGAAACTTTATTAAAGAAATAAAGCATTACTAATAGTTCATCATAAATGAAGCAGAAACATTTAACCGAAGAAATGAACGGTAGCTAGCACAATGAAATTAAAATAACACTAGGATGAGATTCTTTTGGAAGTTGATAGTGGAAATCCCTTCCTATGTAGAGAACCTTGGAGACCTAGTACTTTTGTCATGATCCCCTTCAATAAGCATTCCATAGACATCAAAATGGACATCTCCTCAATAATTTAGTCACGATAAGCTCTTGAACAAATATTAGGAATAACCATCCTAGCATTTTTTACACAGTTTTGGTTGAAGTTGATAAGTAAGCGAATGGCAAAAGAGCTGCTTAAGTACTATTATGCATGGGACATTAGCGTTTTGACATGTTACTTGATATGATAGAGGGAGAGTTTGTCTTCTTAGGATTGAACGGAAATCTTCTATGCTTATTGATTAGTTGAGATAAATATACATGCATGTTGTATTTTTTATGTGAAAATTTTAAGAATAGGAAAACCCTTTGGCATTTTCTAATTGAAACAGTTCTATTAATTTTAGTTGAGAATTACAAAGGTTGGCCTTATCTTTAATTAGAGAGGACGCTAATTGATATTGTTCTAGGGCTTCTAGAAGGTGTGATAAACCACAAAAAGGCATTAGGGAAGTTGTAGGACTGTTTATGTAAGTTGGAGGACAGATGCCGGCTGAATTCTGGCATGAACAGCGGTGAGGCAGCAAGCCGGCGGTGGAAAACAACATGCTATTCTGCTGAACAGCAGATTTCTTCTGTTAAATGATAGTGGACAGCAAGAACAATGCCGAGGATTGTCTCCAAATGTCTGGGAGAGATCAACAAATTGATCCTGTCAGGCTGCAGACACACCACCTAAAAGAAATCTAAGGATATAACGCTCCAATAAATAAATCTAGGGGAAAGCATCTCAAAGTAACATAACAAAGGCAAAAGTTAGCTAAACCTACAAAATAACACCACATAAATAGTTCCCTAAAAACAAATAACCTAATTAGAAAATAGAGGATAGGAAAGGAAAAAAAAAAAAATAGAAGAAAGCTTGTTGCAAATAGGAAATAAATAAAGTAAAGATTTCCTAGGGCTGTTACTCTTGCGATTGAGAGATATGCATGTTGAGGAATTCCGAACCGCAGAAGAATCTGGCATCTCACATCATGGTGCTGCAAAAATTTTGTGATCGGGCCACGATGTGAGGCTCTCGCATTATTGCCTGATTATGATGATTTTATAGTTGTGAAAGATTTTTTTGATGTGTTTTATAGAATACATGTGTTGAGCACGTTTCGAGGAGCTAAAGAAGGCAAAGTGGCTAAAAGACCATCAGCGTGCCCATTGCAAGGAGTAGTGTAACTATGCCATCTTATCTATCATGGAGAATGTTGGAGAGATTAGTCACGGTACCCCCACACTAGGATACTGGCACCCCCGTGCTGCCAACCTGAGAAGGCAACAAACC
Organism: Phalaenopsis hybrid cultivar; assembly: GCA_002079205.1. Taxonomy (NCBI): domain Eukaryota; kingdom Viridiplantae; phylum Streptophyta; class Magnoliopsida; order Asparagales; family Orchidaceae; genus Phalaenopsis; species Phalaenopsis hybrid cultivar. Next base: position 47,272 of record JXCR01086360.1, on the reverse strand, counting down.
CACACCTTACATTGGCGTGGGGGTGCTCTGTCATGCAAGAAACCGATTTTGGAAGAATTGGATGGGAATTTTGGTGCCTAAGCTCTATAAGGAGAGGCCTTCGACGAAAAAAAATTACACTTGAGTCTTGTGCTGTGCCCGTAGGATTTATTCCTTTGGTTTTCTTGGGAGAAAGCTTCTAGGGTTTTTCCTTTGAGCATTTTGGAGAGTTGGAGAGGGTGAGATATTTGAGTGCTTGTAAGAGGGAGATCATGTGCAGTGCTCACGTTGTAAGAAGGGAATCGAGAAATCAGTGAGGACAAGGATTATCTGATTTGATGTCTTGTATTTGTTTTGCATGTTGGCTTTTTTTATTGCAATGAAGTTTTCAATATTTCTTCCTTTTTGCATATTAGCTAAATATCTTCATGCTCCTGTGATTAGGATAAGTGAATGAATCAATTTTTTTTTCCATGAGTTTCTCTAGATGTCTTTGCATGCTTTATTTGATTTATGTTAACATTTTATCCTTTTGATGCAATTTTCTTCTAATCTGACTAATTAGAAAGTTAAAATCCCTTGTGATCTAAGACTTCTAACCGTTGACTGGTAGAGTAAGTAGGTTAACATGCAGTCACCTATTGGAATAGACATATTGTTAGCAAGAGATATCAACCTAGACGAGGGATTAGAGAATTCATAGGAAACCTTGTATGGTTAAACCCTCTTAACTGTAATATAAGTTTCCAACGCTTCTTATGACCTAGACATATGCCAAGGAAAACTTGTCTCTGGTTGACAACAACTACATAGGGATCTAATAGGAAAACTTTGCGGATTCACATAATTCTAGTCACAGTATTGTTATTTTCATCACCTCTGAAAAATTCTAAAACCTAATTCAGTTTTCTGCTTTTATAATTTTAAAAACTTTTCACCTGTAAATTTGAAACACGTAGATTTATTGTACGTTTGGGGCGGCAGTGCGGTAACGCATTACAATTTTTCCTGTTTAGCAAAATTGTGTTATGCATGCATTCTCAAAAAGTTCAGTTGAAAATTGTGTTTTCCACCAGACCTGGCTACCTGCGGTGGCAGCTAGAAAACTGCGGTATGACTTTTTCAAAATAAAAAATTGTATTAGCCACCATTACTTTTTGAACAACTTCTTCTTTAGAAGGTTTACGACTGTTTCTTTAAACAATTGCAGCTATCCCAAACAGACCCTTAGATGTTTAATAAACTAGATATTCATTAGTTAGAAAAATTGACTAATTTTCTCGTGGGATACACATATAGACTCTAATTACATATATTACTTGAGTGACATGTATATTTGCGTGAGTGTCAGTTGTTTCGCAGCAATTCTTCCAAATTCACATATTACTCGCCTTCAAGTAATCTTATAGCTAACCTTAGAATTATAAAAATAATTTTGTTGCTCTAATTTGTGAAATTCCTTGATCTTTAATACAGTCCTCTAATTTTCAATAAAAGTGCGCAAATATCACCTTAGAATTAGATTTTCATTAATTTCTAAAAACTTATTCTTTTTTGAATCCACTTTGTTATGAGCATAAACAACTCTCAAAAAACTTGATTCAATGCGACTAAAAAATTTTCATTAACTAGAGATGTTCTTAAAGCAATTAATTATCAATCAATCAATTCAAAATCCCTTAATTTTTTTCCTTGAATATAATATCCGAGTTCCATCATGAAAATTTTTAAGTCTTATTAATTAGGAAAAATGTTTAGACACTAATTTTTGAATTTNGATTCAATGCGACTAAAAAATTTTCATTAACTAGAGATGTTCTTAAACCAATTAATTATCAATCAATCAATTTAAAATCCCTTAATTTTTTCCTTGAATATAATATCCGAGTTCCATCATGAAAATTTTTAAGTTTTATTAATTAGGAAAATGTTTAGACACTAATTTTTGAATTTTATGCTTACCCCAAGCTTTTTCTCTAGTCTCAATAAATTCTTCTTTTAAGATTAGAACCTTCATAAAATTCTANTTTTGAATTTTATGCTTACCCCAAGCTTTTTCTCTAGTCTCGATAAATTTTTCTTTTAAGATTAGAACCTTCATAAAATTCTATTTTTTTTCTTTTCTCTTTTCTTTATCTTTTCTTTCTCCTTTTCTTTTTTATTTTTCACAGGGAATTATTATATATGATTAAGAATATGTTTAAATGATTTTGAATGTCTTATTTCNTTTCTTTTCTCTTTTCTTTATCTTTTCTTTCTCCTTTTCTTTTTTATTTTTCACAGGGAATTATTATATATGGTTAAGAATATGTTTAAATGATTTTGAATGTCTTATTTTTCTTAATTAGTAATTCTCAATCATTTCTTAATGAGAATTCAAAGATTATAATTCATTCAAAAATTATTTTCAGCTGGTTTGTTTGGGTTGACAACTTAAATGATTAAAGGGTCTTTGATTAATTACTTATCTTTATATTCATACCTTTTCAAATGTTCTGGGGTGTTTATGCTTCAAACAGAAGTAATCAAAGTGTGAAGTGCTAAATTATCATGAAATTAACTTTAATCCTACCCTTTGATAAACATTCACACCACCTTTAAATTTATTATATCACAAAATCAAATTACAAGGATTCCAATTCTTAGTTAAAGAATAGATTCTACAACCTAGTTATGTAAATCACCCTAGAGCAATTACACATGCATGNTTTTGAATTTTATGCTTACCCCAAGCTTTTTCTCTAGTCTCGATAAATTTTTCTTTTAAGATTAGAACCTTCTTGAAATTCTATTTTTTTCTTTTCTCTTTTCTTTATCTTTTCTTTCTCGTTTTCTTTTTTATTTTTCATAGGGAATTATTATATATGGTTAAGAATATGTTTAAATGATTTTGAATGCTTATTTCTCTTAATTAGTAATTCTCAATCATTTCTTAATGAGAATTCAAAGATTATAAGTCATTCAAAAATTATTTTCAGCTGGTTTGTTTGGATTGACAACTTAAATGCTTAAAGGATCTCTGATTAATTACTTATCTTTATATTCATACCTTTTCAAATGTTCTGGGGCATTTATGCTTCAAACAGAAGTAATCAAAGTGAAGTGCTAAATTATCATGAAATTAACTTTAATCCTACCCTTTGATAAACATTCACACCACCTTTAAATTTATTATATCACAAAATCAAATTACAAGGATTCCAATTCTTAGTTAAAGAATAGATTCTACAACCTAGTTATGTAAATCACCCTAGAGCAATTACACATGCATAGCTCTCCCCCTCTCAAACTTATTTTCTATTCTATTTAGGCCACATAAAGGATTATAAGAATTGAAAAGTGCATTTCAGGTGATAACATCGAATCTAACATCTCAACATTTTATCATGTCACTTCAATAGAAAAGGTAAACCTCCATATCAACTTATACAGTGTTAGGAAAACAACACACAAACTTATAACAATAAAAACACAGACTAATCTCGGACGTGGGCAAATTACATAAAAATAAAAAGAATGCATAACATAGTTTCAAGGCACAAATACCAATCCGTATCAGAGCATAACATGAGACATTAAAAGCTCTACTAATCAAGACATCAAAATCATATCCCAGAGAAAAAAACAGAAGCACACATTAGAAATTATTGTCCAGAAATCAACACAACTCATGCATGATCTCCACTATCGTTCTCCTCCTTGTCTTCCTCCACGAGCTCGACCGCATCGTCGAATAACTCAAATGGTGGCATCTCAGGGAATCTCACAGGGTCTAGGCCAGTATTCCTCTGCTCCCTCTAGTACAACTCTTGTTGTCCAACCGGCTACTGGTGCAGAAATTCAAACTGTTGTTGGCGCNTCCACGAGCTCGACCGCATCGTCGAATAACTCAAATGGTGGCACCTCAGGGTATCTCACAGGGTCTAGGCCAGTATTCCTCTGCTCCCTCTAGTACAGCTCTTGCTGTCCAACCGGCTACTGGTGCAGAAATTCAAATTGTTGTTGGCGTTGGACAACATAAAAATGTGATCGCTCATGGAGATCATGTGACTCCCGCTGCATGATGGCTGAGTCTTCTGCCAGGGTGTCCAGGTGCTCGGAGATGGCAGTGATCGACATAGTGGGCCTTGGTCGGGATGAGGTAGGCCTAGAGGAACTCTCTCCTCTCTCGTGTGTATATGTTCTCTCGTGAGGGAAGATAATGGCCTTAGTAATGAGTTTTATTGGGTTTAGCTGGTCCCACCTTTCCCCAACAACTCTCGCTTTAACACAGACAACCCTAATAAGGTTAAGGTGGCCCAAACCTATAGTGATCTGCCCGTTAATGACGTGGTTGATGGAAATGGAAGTGACAATTTTTACATTAATCTACTTTCCTTGTTGGATGCAATAATTGAGGATGGATCGATCCTTAGTGACATCTAATGGCGGGCATGAGTCTCGTAGCAATGAAAGTGTCTGACTTTTGACTCCTTATTCATAACAGCGATGAGGAAATTAACAATCTTATTGTCTCTGAATTTTCACTGGTCAGTGGAGTCGGTGAGAAATTTGATGATATCTTGATAGTTATGATCCGTGTAATTAAAATGCTCGCATTATGGGACGTTGACAAGGCCAAGGAGTGCATTGATGGTTTTAGGATCAAAGGTTGTTCGATTTCCTCTCACAAAGACTTTCTTGTCCACTGTTTCTTTTGTGTTTGCAAAGTACTCGCGAACGATCGAGACAACCGCTGGTGGAGCGGTGTAGCACAAGACTCAGTAATAATTCTAAGAGAGATGATATGTTCCTAAATTTTACTTTAGAAGTTGAAATTTTTTCTATTTGGAAGAGAGACTCACCGTTTGCATGTTAAATACTGAGAAATCATTCATAAAATTTTCAATTTTAGTTTCAATTTGCTTAGAGAAAATGGATATCATGCAATGTTGAAAAGTGGTTGGTGCGTTGCATAGTCCAAAGGTCGTCATTCTTAAAGTTAATATTCCACAGGGACTAGTGAAGGTGGTTATGTTCTGGTCCTCTGGTGATATCTTGAGTAACCATTTAGGAAGCAAAAGAATGGTGTTCTGCCAATTGGTCTAACATCTGTTCAAGAAAAGGCAATGGGAAATAGTCATTCCTACTTGCTGTGTTCAGCTTTTTATAGTCAATGCAGATTATCCAGCCTGTGACACTTCTAGTAGGCTCGTTCTTTTCATTCTCCACTACTGTCACTCACTATTTCTCGAGTGCACAATGAATTGGGCTAACCTATACAATATCTGAGATAGGATAGATATTGTCTGCTTCTAACAAAAGATCTCCTTTTTCACCACCTTCTTCATCATCGGGTTTAGTTTCCTTTAAGGGTCGGCCTTGGGTTTATGATTTTTCTCCATCAAAATCCTTATCAACGCATAAGGAATGGCTTATTCTTCAATGTCAGCAATGGTTCTCCTAAAGGCTTTCCTTAAGGTCCTCAACACTTTCATCAGCTTTGTCTTGTAGTTCACTCAACTCGATGAAAATTATGACAGACAAAACAGAGGGTTCTCCTAAAAAAGACATGCTTGAGGTGCTGGGAAGAATTTTTAATTCCAACTCCGGAGTTTCTTCTGTGGACGTCACTAAAGGCTTGGTATTGGTCGTGATGTCCAAGAGCTCAAAATTATTCCTAAGAATTATAGGATTTGCTTCTAACAGTAAACATGCGATGCTTTTTTTGGTTCATTTTATGTTTTTTTGCACCATTATGATAATTTTATGCTTGTGAAGGGTGTTTCTGTTGTGCTTTATTGAATACACGTGTTGAATGCACTTTGGGAATTAAAGAAAGCAAAGTGGCCAAGGGACCATCGGCGAACTTATGCCAGGAAGCGGCGTAACTTGATACCTGAAACTGTTGCAAAACAGTTACCAATCATACAAATATACATGTCGCTCTGGCATTATACTAAATTGGAGTCCATTTGTCGATCCCACAAGGAAACTAGTCAATTTTTTTTTACTAGCAAAATTCTAGTTTACTAAACCTCTAACTTTATGTTTCAGATTTACAGAAGGTGAAAAGTTTCTAAAATCTTAAATGGCATAAAATATCACTAGATTTTTGAGTTTTTTAGAGGTGATGAAAATCATCTTCTTGTGACTCAGATTAGTGATTCATCGAAGTTTTCCTATGAGATCCGCACTTGTTATTGACAACTAAAGACAAATCCTTCGTAGCTTATGTTAGATTATAATAAGCGTTGGAAATCCATATTACATCTAAGAGGGCTTAACCGCACAAGGTTTCTCAGAAATGCTCTAGTTCTTTATCTAGGTTGTAATTTTCTACTGATAATATGTTTTTTCCACTAGGCGAATGTATGCTAACCTACTTGTTCTTTCAGTCGAAGGTTAGAAATTTTAGATCGCAAGATTTTAACATTATAATTGACCAAATTAGAAGTAAATTACGATAAAAAAGTTAACATATTAATATGAAACAAATAAAAGAGTAAAAATCTTCTAGGGAAACTCATGGAGAAAACATTTGATTAATTCACCCATCCTGATCACAGGAGCATGAAAATATTTAACTATTATGCATGATCGGAGAAAACATCAAAAACTTTACAATAAAGAAAGTCAATATGTAAAACAAGTACAAAAAATCAAACCAGATAATTCTTGCTCTTATTCTTTGATTCTCTCCATATAACGCGAGCACTCCATGTGATCTCCCTTGTATGAGCACTCAAATATCTCTCCCTTTCCAACTCTCCAATGCTCTCAAAAGAAAAACCCTAGAAGCTTTCTCTCAAAAAAACCTAAGGAGGAATCCCTAGGGCATAACATAAGATTCCTCAAAGACAATTAAAAGCAACCTTTATTTGCTTGAGTTTTTGTTTGCGTCCAAGGTTTCTCCTTATATTGCTAGGGCCCCAAAATCTGCATCTAAACTTTCCAAAATTGATTTCTTGCATGTGGGGCACCCTCATGTCAATGGTTGGGGCAGGTGTGACTCCTTCTCTGGTTGGTTATGTCGGGGTTCTTGTATACGACACATGTGAGCGGCCTCCTCTGGATGACTGTGTGGGCGCGTCGCCTTTTGGTGCGAGGGTGTTGTGGCTAGTCCCTTCAACATTCTACACAACAAAGAGGGCGACACGGTTATGCCACTCCTCGGCACGGGTGTTTCGCTAGTCCCTTGGCCACTTTTCCTTCTTTAGCTCCCCGAAGTGCTCTTAACACCTGTATCCTATAAAGCTCAACAAAAATACATTTTAAATGCATAAAATCATCATAATCATGCAATAAAACATATAATTAACTATGAAAAATATCACATTTTTGCTTCATATTAGACAACCCTCTTCTTCTTCTCTGGCAGCTTCTGAAATTAATCTACCACCATAATGAAGTCATAGCATTTTTGTGGCTGGGGGAGCCTTACTACAATGTCTATGCTCATGTCTACCCTAGGCAACTCTAAAAACCACAATTCCTTCCAAAGTTTGTCTTGATAGAATAAATAATCATTCTTCTTTGACACAATCAGTGCTAAAGCTACATCTGGGCTAGTATCATCAAGAATCACGCTTCTAACTATTAAATATGTAACATGTTTATGCAACTTCTCATACTTTTCTGGTCGCATCCCATAGGCAAGTTGGTTTGGCAAACCAAATCTTGGAATGAGGTTCATGACATGTTCAATCTCATTCAGTATTAGCCACCTCGGATGCAAGCTGTTAATCAAGATATCCGACAACAAGTGTTGCTCCCTTTTTGATATCGACTCTTTAGACTCACTACCCTCTAGGGCAACCAATGATAACTCTGTTGGACTTATTGATTCAACATGAATCACTAGTATCTCTCCCTCATCGACTGATAGCTATCACTCATCTCTATTCTCCTTCTCTGGGGCTTCACCCTTTGTCTCTTCCACAAAACCCTGCTTAGTGAAAGACAATCAGGCCAATGTGTCCAAAGCCATGATACTTCAAGTACTTCCTGGCTGGGATGGATATAAGAGTACTGACGGTCTCTGATGCAGAAGGTGGAGTTTTACGAACATATCATGTCAGTAATGCGGTGCGTTGCATCTTTCTTTTCATATTTGAACTTTTGGTAATCTTAATCATTTATCTTGCTATCAAATATGTTTCAGGTTTTGCCCATCACAAAGAAGTATTTTTCTTGAGTTTGATGGCTGCTAATGTAACTCTCTTTTCTTGGGAGCATTCTTGTACTTCAAAGATTGCTTCATTGATTGAAACCACTGGATAAACTTATCTGGATCCATGCAACTGTCAAAGTTTGGTAAATCCATCTTTACTTCAAGATCTTGGATTTTTCTCTATTATTCTATGTGAAATTGTTGAGTTATTAGTTCTTCCTCATTGTAATTATCTGGTATAAGGGATTCTCTTACTTCTCTCAACCTGGCGAGTCACTGTTGTTAATATGAGTGACTTCACCTGATTGTCTCCTCTCAAAGGCGGCAAGCATTTGCTGCAATTGGATAATTTCTTGTTGTATCTCCTTCATAGTAAGTTCTTGGACATTCCGTTGAGGGTTATTTCATGGAAACATGACACCCTTTCCTCCCCGTCAGATTTTCGGTGGATGTAGGATTGTAAATCAAGGTTTGTCGGAGCTTAAGTTTTGGTGGTAGGTTTCGGGGTGAAATTTTGATAGATGTGAAAATTTTGGATTTTAAAATTTAGTTTTATTGATAGGATTTGTTGTCGGAATGATTTGGGTATGGTTGAATTTTTTTTTTTTTTGAATTTTTGATTGACATAAAAATGAATACCCTTAAAAATTTAGGGTTTGACGGGCTCTGATTTCGGATGATATCGTTCTAGGGCTCCGAGAAGGTGTGATAAAGCACAAAAAGGCTTTAGGGAAGTTGTAGAATTTATTATGTGAGTGGAAGGATCAATGGTGGTTGAATTACGATGTGTACAAACGTGGAAAAAACATGTTATTCCGCTGAAACAGCAGGTTTCTGCTGTTAAAGATAGTAGACATCAAGTTCAATGCCGCAGGGGGCCTCTGAACATCCGGGAGAAATCTCTGCCTGAATCTGNGAAAGTTAACATATTAATATGAAACAAATAAAAGCATAAAAATCTTCTAGGGAAACTCATGGAGAAAACATTTGATTAATTCACCAATCCTAATCACAGGAGCATGAAAATATTTAACTATTATGCATGATCGGAGAAAACATAAAAAACTTCATTACAATAAAGAAAGTCAATATGTAAAACAAGTACAAAAAATCTAACCAGATAATTCTTTCTCTTATTCTTTGATTCTCTCCACACAACGAGAGCACTCCTTGTGATCTCCCTTGTATGAGCACTCAAATATCTCTCCTTCTCCAACTCTCCAATGCTCTCAAAAGAAAAACCCTAGATGCTTTCTCTCAAAAAAACCTGAGGAATCCCTAGGGCATAATGTAAGATTCCTCAAAGACAATTAAAAGCAACCTTTATTTGCTTGAGTTTTTCTTTGCGTCCAAGGCTTCTCCTTTTTATTGCTAGGGCCCCAAAATATGCATCTAAACTTTCCAAAATTGATTTCTTGCATGTGGGGCACCCTCATGCCAATGGTTGGCGGAGGTGTCACGCCTTCTCTGGTTGGCTACGTCGGGGTGCTTGTATATCGCACGTGTACGCTGCCTCTCTGGATGACTGTGTGGGCGCGTCGCCTCTTGGTGCGAGGGTGTGGTGGCTAGTCCCTTCAACATTCTCCACAACAAAGAGGGCGACACGGTTATGCTACTCCTTGGCACGAGTGTGTCGCTAGTCCCTTGGCCACTTTTCCTTCTTTAGCTCCCCGAAGTGCTCTTAACACCTGTATCCTATAAAGCTCAACAAAAATACATTTTAAATGCATAAAATCATCATAATCATGCAATAAAACATATAATTAACTATGAAAAATATCACATTTTTTCTTCGTATTAGACAACCCTCTTCTTCTTCTCTGACAGCTTCTGAAATTAATCTACCACCATAATGAAGTCAGCATTTTTGTGGCTGGGGAGCCTTACTACAATGTCTATGCTCATGTCTATCCTAGGAAACTTTAAAATCCATAATTCCTTCCAAAGTTTGTCTTGATAGAATAAATAATCATTTTTCTTTGGCATAATTAGAGTTAAAGCTACATCTGGGCTGGTATTATCAAGAATCACGCTTCTAGCTATTAAATATGTAATATGTTTATGCAACTTCTCATACTTTTTTGGTCGTATCCCATAGGCAAGTTGGTTTGGCAAATCAAATCTTGGAATGAGGTTCATGACATGTTCAATCTCTTTTAGTATTAGCCACCTCGGATGCAAGCTGTTTATCAAGATATCCGACAAGTGTTGCTCCCTTTTTGATATCGACTCTTTAGACTCACTACCCTCTAGGGCAACCAATGATAACTCTGTTGGACTCATTGATTCAACATGAATCACTAGTATCTCTACCTCATCGACTGATAGCTATCACTCATCTCCATTCTCCTTCTCTGGGGCTTCACCCTTTGTCTCCTCCACGAAACCCTGCTTAGTGAAAGGCAATCAGGCCAATGTGTCCAAAGCCATGATACTTCAAGTACTTCCTGGCTGGGACGGATATAAGAGTACTGACGGTCTCTGATGCAGAAGGTGGAGTTTTACGAACATACCATGTCAGTAATGCGGTGCGTTGCATCTTTCTTTTCATCTTTGAACTTGTGGTAATCTTAATCTTTTGTCTTGCTATCAAATATGTTTCAGGTTCTACCTATCACAAAGAAGTATTTTTCTTGAGTTTGATGGCTGCTAATGTAACTCTCTTTTCTTGGGAGCATTCTTGTACTTCAAAGATCGCTTCATTGTTTGAAGCCACTAGACAAACTTATATGGATCCATGCAACTGTCAAAGTTTGGTAAATCCATCTTTACTTCAAGATCTTGGATTCTTCTCTATTGTTCCATGTCAAATTGTTGGGTTATTAGTTCTTCCTCATTGTAATTGTCTGGTATAAGAGATTCTCTTACTTCTCTCAACTTGACGAGTCACCGTTGTTAATATGAGTGACTTCACCTGATTGTCTCCTCTCAAAGGCGGCAAGCATTTGCTGCAATTGGATAATTTCTTGTTGTATCTTCTTCATAGTAAGTTCTTGGACATTTCGTTGAGGGTTCTTTCATGGAAACATGACACCATTTCCTCCTGGTTCCGGTGGATGTAGGATTGTAAATCAAGGTTTGTCGGAGCTTAAGTTTTGGTGGTAGGTTTCAGGATGAAATTTTGATAGATGTGAAAATTTTGGATTTTAAAATTTAGGTTTATGGCTAGGATTTGTTGTCGGAATGATTTGGGTATGGTTGAATTTTTTTTTATTTTGAATTTTGGATTGAGATAAAAATGAATACCCTTAAAAATTTAGGGTTTGACGGGCTCTGATTCCGGATGATATCATTCTAGGGCTCCGAAAAGGTGTGATAAAGCACAAAAAGGCTTACGGAAGTTGTAGGATTTATTATGTGAGTGAAAGGATCAATGGCGGCTGAATTCCAGTGTGTATGAACAGTGGAAAAAACATGTTATTCTGCTGGAACAACAGGTTTCTGCTGTTAAAGATAGTAAACATCAAGTTCAATGCCGCAGGGGGCCTCTGAACATCCGGGAGAAATCACTGCCTCAATCTTATCACGTTCTAGACACAATCACTTGAATGAAATCTAAGGTTACAATACTTCGATAGATAAATCTAGGAGAAAACATCTCCAAGTAACATAACAAAGCCAAAAGCCTGCTAAACCAACAAAATAGTATATAAATAGTTCTCTAAAAGCAAATAACCTAATTAGAAAATAGAGGAATATGAAAGATCCAAAAAAAAAAAAGGAACTTACTACAAATAAGAAATAAATAAAAGAAGGATTTCTCGGGATTTTTCCTCCCTTTATCGCGAGATCTGCATGTCACGGAACTATAGAAGAATCCCAAACAGCGGAACAATCTCCCGTCTCGCATTATGGTGTCCTAAAATTTTTTTGATTGGGCCACGGGATCTCCAATGACTTATGAGACGCTCTCGTGTCAGTAATATAACATAGGACATAAAATGTGAAACATGTAATGATTATAGCGGGAGTATAACTTTTCAAAAGACAATGGTGATCATCAGCTTCAGCATTCGTTCTTTTAATTGTAAGAGAGACTAGGTGATTGAAAAGATAAACATCAGACATCAGTGACTAGCAAATATCGGAAATCGTTTATTTATACAAGTCAGATGATAAATAATTAGGAATGTAGGTGGTTTGGTAATCTTATGTGGTCAACTTGGTTTTCCTCCTCTTAGGAGAGAGATCAAGGAACTGGTATGATTGGCATTAGTTGTTAGAGGCTGCAAATTTTAGTCAGTCATATGCATCATAGGACAATCTATGGGAGCATCAGAAGTCGGGCACCTGTCAGCTGTTGGCTATGGTCGACCAATGTTGAACATTACACCTTGCCAGGTTTTGGGTGACTGTTATTGAGGACTTTAGTGCTTGAGGGACATCAGGCGGTTGTCTTGGCCACTCTCATTGTAGCAGAGGAGATCGAATGACCATGAAAATGGGTGTTGGATTTCACAAACCTAGCCTCCTTAACTAGTTTTTCATCTAACAAAACTCGATGATTGAGATCATTATCGGTTGACTTTCACCTTTGCTAAAAAGGGTTCACCCAGAAGTCCGTCTTTTGGGCGATTCATATCCAATGTCTTTGCCAGACACTTGTGTATTGACTGCAATTAATGCTGCTCCTTAAAATTAGCAAGTCGCCTTCGCCTAGCTATTTCATTTTACCTAAACTTTTGAGGCGGCTTTGCCAAGAACTCATATTATTATGATCTTAGATTTTTGGCTTCTTGGCTTCCTTCGCAGGTTTGCATTCCATCAATTGCTCAGCCTTTTTGGTCAGCTGGCAACTAACTTTCATTCATTGTAATCATCTCCACCCACCTTTCAAACTTTTTAGCGGTTTGGTGGACTTGTTGATCTCCATCAGGTTTTCATAGGTCTATTGAGGTATTTTGAGTCATCCAATCAAAGTTGAAGATGTGCATTTCTTGACACGTCACCCATTCTACCACTCTAACGGCTTAACTTGTCCATTTTTATATTGATTCATCACATTCTTAATATCCTTGTCATAATAAATGCTCCTAACAAGCTATTCTGCTACCCTTATCTTGCTCAATGCCCTAGAGTGGGGGACAGTCAAGATGCCCCTCATGGTTTCAAATCCTTGCTGACCACTGCAACATTATCTTGGCTCCTTGAATGCCTATAGTACCTTCCTTCCACTTTTAGAAAGGAAGGATAAACACAAGGAGTGATAACCTGTTCAGACATGATCTCATTTTCGGTGAAGGAAAGGACACCTATGTCTTCCTCTTTATTTTATGTAGAAAAAGAAGAAAGTAACTAAGAAAGCTTGGAGTATTCTTTATTTCAATGGGATTTATATAAAAAACAACATAGAAAGAAAAGAAGGAATAACTAATTACCATAACAAACACAAAAATTGCATTTAGCTATCCACCGTTTGATCATTTAGGAATTGTTGATTAATGCCAAGGGAGCAATCTGTGGGCTTTGTCTTCCCTTTTTTTAAAAAATATAGAAAAGGTATTTCCATATAAACAAGGAATTCGTGGCCTCTAATTTTTTCTTATCTTGCCCTTCTTGATCCTACGATCCTTCAACATCATATATCCCTTTGCTAAGAATTTCAATCTATAATCAAGATTAAACTTCCATATATAATCTATATTTCTCATCTCCTATAGTGCAATTTTGCCCTCTCCGCACAGTTACACCAACCCTATCCCTCAAATGCTGTGTTTTATGTGCTCCATGTTCCTCTTTGGCGGAACTTACTTACGTGACAGGCTCTTTTACTTTACTCTCCGTATAACCAGTTTCATCTCAGGAGTTTCCTAGATGCCACATTAAGAAGTCTAGCCCTTCATCTTAAGGACTTCAAGAGAGCATTTGTTTTGCCAGCCAACGAGCTCTTCCTTTCAGATGGACCTCTTTGTGTCCATCTCGGTCCTTAGCGAGAGCTCGTCGTGGCTTTCCCTCCCACCTTGACTACATCGGTGGATGTATCTAGTCTACTTGTGGGCCTTATCTTGCTAGCTCCCTAGATGTCATTTATAAATTTTTGGAGCAGTATCCTTGCCATTTATACCAATAGTTTGGTCGCTTCATTGAACGATTTGAATTGTACCCCCTTTGATCATTTAATGGTTTTTAACATCTTATTGCTTTTATGAACTCAAATTGATTATCTTTAGATTTGTTGGATTTTTCTTCTCGAGGTTCCTCGTTTTAACACAATTTGAAGGATGTTTGATCCCTCAAATGATTTCATGAAGTTTTCAATTATGCTTTCAAGTATTTGATTTGAGCCCATTTTGAGCTTGCATCTAAGCGTTCTTAACATTGTTGGATTTGTGCCTAAGCACATTGCTTCAACATAAGTTTCTTGAAGAGAGAATTAAGATTATCTCATAATCAGATTTTAAAGTATTTGACACAAATATTTTGGCTCTTTACAACAAACAACAACAACAAAGCCTTAATCTCACTACGTGGGGTCGGCCACATGAATCCTTTTTCTCCATTGCGTCCTATTTAGTGTCATATTTTCATTTAGTTCTAATAAATTAAGATCATTTTTAATGTGGGGTCGGCTACATGAATCCTTTTTCTCCATTGCGTCCTATTTAGTGTCATATTTTCATTTACTTTGGTCGGCTACATGAATCCTTTTTCTCCATTGCGTCCTATTTAGTGTCATATTTTCATTTAGTTGTAGTAAATTAAGATCATTTTTAATACAATAAGCCCAAGTCTTCCTAGGTCTACCTCTGCCTCTTAACACGAGTCGAATCTAAAACATCTACTCTCCTTAATTGGGATCATCAGATGGTCGACGTTTAATGTGACCAAAACCATCTAAGACGACTTTCTCTATTTTGTCCGTCACAGGAGCTACACCAACCCTATCACAGATATATTCATTTCGCATTTTGTCTCCAAGTGTGAAGCTATCCACCTAATCATTCTCATCTCGGCAACACTTAACTTATTATTATGCTTCTCTTTTAAAGGTTCCACCTAATCATTCTCATCTCGACAACACTTAACTTATTATTATGCTTCTCTTTTAAAGGCTAACATTCAACGCCATAGAGCATTGCAGGTT
>JXCR01086360.1:18146-32047 GCA_002079205.1 Phalaenopsis hybrid cultivar | reverse complement strand
AGCGGTACTTTTCTATCACACAAAAGGCCCGAAGCATTCCTCCACTTCAACCAACCAACTTGAATTCTACTATTAACATCCCCATCTATATCACCATCGCTTTGGACAACGGACCCAAGATATCTAAATCGTTCACACCTTTTAATAATTTGATCACCCAAAGTCACACTTCTGTCACTAGAGCTATTACTACTAAAATTACATTCCATGTATTCAGTTTTAGTTCTACTTAAATGAAGGCCTTTAGACTCCAATGTAGACCTCCATAATTCGAGTTTTTCTTGGGCTTTTTCTCTCGTTTTTTCCTGGTTCTTTGAGATTAGAAAATTGTGTCAAAATTGTGATTGGTCATATGCATTTGTTGGTGACAAACAAATGTTAATTTAATTCTAACTGCTTTAGAATTTGTCCGATATATGTGCAAAATGCTCAGCTTAAATGTCCTAATTTACTTTGCATCTGAACATTCTCTCGGTTCTGTTACTAAATCATTTATTTGCCACAGATATACAGATGCACGTTAGATTGCTTTTTTGAAAGATTTCCATACATACCCCACTCCAATCATAAATATTTACATATCTAGCACCTAAACTTTCATTTTTACATGCACGCCATCTTATTTATGCATGAAAAAGGTGTATTTCACTTTTTTGTAAGTGAAAATGGCAGTCTTTTCTATGTGATATGAAAGATTTGTGCTGTGCCAATGTAAAGAACAAAATTTAGGTGTCCTATATGCAAACACTAAGAATTGGGCGGTATGTATGTAAATGCCCCTTTTTTTTTGTTTCCCTTTCATTTTGTGATGAACCATATAAAATTATCCTGAAAGATATGCATGGAAATGCAGCTCTGTATAGGTGGGGCATGGTACTGCAGCAGCGAGCTCATCTCCGTCGAAAGAACAGCCGGGAGAAGTCGAAGCTTCTGTATCAAGCGAAGTCCCTCTTCGAGGAAGTTCTCTCCATGGATTCAGATAATCAACTGGTTAGACATGCTCTGGTTTCGTGCAAATCGGAGCTCAACAACGACCAATTTTGAGCATGTGGCAGATAATTCGATGAAACCTCGAAAGATTTGATCTCTATGGACTGCTCATTTCTTCTCAGAGAAACATGCGGAGCACACATTTCTTATGGTTTTACATGTCTCACACCCAAACTTTCATATTTACTAATACATCATTTTGATACTTTAAAACTATACGAAAATGTGTATTTCATTTTTAAAAAGTAATAATAGTACTATTTTTTCCGTGATATTAAAGATTTGAATATCATGTATGTGAATATGAAAATTTAGGTGTGAGATATGTAAATACATTTGAATTGTGTGCTATACATGTAAATACTCCCAAACTAAAAAGCATAGTGCAGTGATATAATTTTTTTGTGGAGAAAAATGTCAAAATAGTCTTCTGACTCTTTATAGGAGGTCATTGTAGCGTCGTCTAAAAGATTGTCAATTTAATCCACAAAACTATTTTAATATGGTTGGAAGCAGTCTTCAAGGACTAGTTTAGCCTACATTTGGGAAGTTTGTTTCTCAAATATTTTAAAGCAAATTTTGTTAGTCCTCAGTCAAGGTCAGGATATCTGATTTTGCAAATTTATAGGAAAATTGTAGCAGGATCATAGAGCTTGATTGGGCTGTAACTTTTCTGAGATATTCTGTGTAAATATTCTCAGCTGGATGAGTGTCGAGTTGGCTTTTTATGGTGGTGCATTGCCTCTGATCAATGATGCTTGTGATGCTTCGAAGTTATATAATGGCACGATTATGAAGATGTTTCAGAGCACTGTCATTTTTAGATTTGGCCTACTAAGCTGATTATGGAATAACAGAATCTTAATTGAGTTGATCATTGTTGCTATCTTCATCCCTTGATAAGCTGTTATCTCAAGAGTTCAAGTGATATATTTAGGGGCTGTCTGATTTGCTGAAAAAAAATATATAATGCAATGTATAATGGATATAACATATAGAAGGAATGTATTGTATTAAAAATATTTAGAGTTATTTATGTTAGTGTGAAATAAATGAATGACATTATTTTTTTTATGTGGTTTAAAGAAAAATAAAATTAGTGATTTAAGTTGGTTTGGATTAACCTGAGTTAGGTCGGGCTGATCTAAGATGGGTTTAAGTTGATTTGGGTTAGCCTGAGTTAGGTTGGGTTGGTTCAAGATGGGTTTAAGTTGATTTGGGCTAGCAGAGTTAGCTCGAGTTGATCCAAGATTGATTTAGGTTGGTTTGGGTTAACTCGAGTTAGGTCGAATTGATCCAAGATCAATTTTAAGTTGGTTTGGATTAGCTCGAGTAAAGATGGGTTGGCTCGAGAATGGGTTAAGTTGATTTGAGTTAGCCTGAGTTAGGTCGGGCCGACCTAAGATGGATTTAAGTTAATTTGGGCTAACCCAAATTAAGTCAGGTAAATCCAAGATTTATTTAGGTTAACCCAAGTTAAGTCGGATTGACCCAGGTTTAGTTTTAAGTTGATTTGGGTTAACTCGAGTTTGGTTCAAGCTAACTCGAGTAAGGTCAAGTGGCCCATGGTTGCTTTAAGTTGGTTTAGGTTGACCAAAATTGAGTTTAAATTTGTTTGGGTTAGCCCAAGTCAAGTCGAGTTGACCTGAGTTTGGTTAAAGTTAATCTGGGCTAACATAAGTTTGGTTAGGTTGACCTTAAGTTGGTTTGGGCTAATACGAGTTAGGTCGAGTTCACCTCGGATTATTTTGAGTTGATTTGGATCAATGAAGTCTAGGTTGGATTAGACTTGGGTTAAGTTGTAATTTAGGGTTAATTCTAAGTTGGGTTAGACTTGAGGTAGGTTGTAGTTTTAGGGTTTGGTTAGATCGTCTAACTTGAGTTAGACTTTAGTTAAGCTTAAGATTGAGATTCAATTGAATCAAGTCTAAGTTAGGTTAGACTTGAGTTAAGCTTAGGATTGAATCGAGTTAGGTCTAAGCCATGTTAGATTGAAGTTAGGCAAACTTTAAAATTTAGTTGTATCAAGTCTAAGTTGGGTAGACTTGAGGGAGGTTGAGTTTAACTGAATTAGGTCTAAATTGGATTAGACCTAACTTGTGTCTAGAGTTTGAATTGAGTGATCCTAGGTCTAGGTTGGGTTGGACCTTGGTTGAAATAGAAGTTTTAGTTGATTTAGATCCAATCTAGATTAGACCAAGATTAGATTTAGTTCGGTTGGACCTAATCTAGGTTAGACCCTAATCAAATCTTAATTTAGTTAAGTCTAAGTTAGATTAGACCTAAGATAGGTTTAAAATTGAGTCAAATTAAGTCAGGTTTAGGCTGGGTTATACCTAACTCAAACTAGAGTTAAAGTTTGAACTGGGCTAGGTCTAGGTTTGATTAGACCCGAGTTAAGTTCAGGGTCAAAATTTAGTTTGAGTTAGATTTAGACTGGGGCTAGACTTAAATTGAGCTTGAAGTCACGTAGGTTGAGCTACCTCTAAGTGGGGTAAGACCTAAATTACATTTAAGTTTGAGTTGAGTTAGGTAAGGTCTAATTTGGGTTAGACATAGGTCAAATTCAAAGTTGGTTCGTTAAGGAGTGAGGTTAACCTCTTAATGTCTTTATTAGGAAGTGATCCTAAGGTTTATGAGTTAATTTTTATAATTAACCTAGGTTTTGGAGACATCTTGGGCTAAAATGTAAAATTTACATTTTTACAATTTTGTCCCTAATTTTAACTTGTTTTTTAAATTTTCAAAGGTTGATCTGTCATTTTAATATTTAGGCTTAAATTTCCTTTTTAATCTCAATTTTGATTTATATTTTTCGGATTTATATTTAATTTTTTATAATAATTTTTCAAAATAATTATAATTTTGATATAAAATTAACCATTTTGATGATAGAGATGCCACATGACATTGGAAATATCAGAGAATGCCCCTTATGACAGAAGAAGTAATCCCTGAAAATTTCATATTTTTATGTGTTATATTTAATCTTTTATAATTAAAATGTTTTCCAGGATATTAAATTAATTAAAAATTAAATATAAGCCAATTATTTTTATTATTTTTCCTCTGTTCACTGAGTCCATTGATATTTTTATTTTATTTTTTGTAATTTTTCTTTGTAAAGTTATGAATTCTTAAAGTTGGGTTGCATTTTCTGGAATTATTTAATTCAGAAAATCTTATCCAAGTTGGTGTCGTGCCAGCCTTCTACGCGTCGAGCTCCTACCCGCTGTCGCGACATTCATTGTGCTTTAGACGTGGGCATTGATGTGGTCCGCTGTCTGAAGTTCAATTCCGCATGATCCACTCCCTCGACGCGATACCCATCGTCCATTTAATACACGGAAACAGACGACATCTGTTCATCGTCCCCACGGGATAGATAACCAAGAGTCATCCGCAATTAAACCTTACGATCTCGCGNCACACCTTCAAAAACTGCTAAGCTTAGAAATGATATTACATCTTTTTGTCAGTTTGAAGGAGNTTGTAACACCAACTGAAGATCCTAATTTACACCTTGTTAGTTTTCTAGAATTGTGTGCTACTTTTAAATACGATGGAGTTTTGAATGATGTCATCAGACTTTGAGTTTTTCTTTTTTGACTAAAGGATAAAGCTAAGACACGGTTAAACTTGTTAGCACCTGGATCTATCAGAACTTAGGGAGACTTATCACAAAATNTTGTAACACCAACTGAAGATCCTAATTTACACCTTGTTAGTTTTCTAGAATTGTGTGCTACTTTTAAATACGTGGAGTTTTGAATGACGTCATCAGACTTTGAGTTTTTATTTTTTCACTAAAGGATAAAGCTAAGACACGGTTAAACTTGCTAGCACCTGGATCTATCAGAACTTAGGGAGACTTATCACAAAAATTTTTATCTAAATATTTCACACCTTCAAAAACTGCTAAGCTTAGAAATGATATTACATCTTTTTGTCAGTTTGAAGGAAAATTAATTTAAGAAGCCTGGGAAAGATTTAAAGATCTCCTTAGGAAGTGTCCACACCATGCGTTACTAGATTAGTTAATAATTCAAACTTTTTTATAATGGATTGGTTGGATCTCTTAGATCGATAATTGATGCGGCTACTAGTGGATCATTAATGTCAAAGTCATTCGATGAAGCATATTCTTTAATTGAAGAAAAGGCTACTAATATTTTTTAGTGGCCCTCTGAAAGTGTAAATTCAAAAAGAGAGGCTAGTATTCATGATTTTAATGCACTATCTATGTTAGCTACCCAAAAATTTGTTATATCAAAAAAGATAGATCAATATGGAATGAATTATTCTCAGACATCACCTGTGCTTAAAANAGTGGATCATTAATGTCAAAGTCATTCGATGAAGCATATTCTTTAATTGAAGAAAAGGCTACTAATATTTTTCAGTGGCCCTCTGAAAGTGTAAATTCAAAAAGAGAGGCTAGTATTCATGATTTTGNTGGGAAAACTTGTCACTTACAAATATAATTAGAGAATAAAGCTTATTGGGCTATTAAGGAATTCAATTTCAATTTGAAAGAAGCTAGATAGAAAAGATAACTGCAACTGAATGAGCATGAAGAAATTATGAATGAATCTTATGATAATGCTCAAATTTATAAGGAAAGAATGAAAGAATGACATGATCAAAAGATAATAAAAAAAGAATTTGATCCTGGACAGGAAGTTTTATTATACAATACAAGATTGAAATTAGTTCCTAAAAAAACAAAATCTAGGTGGAAAGGGCCATTCAAAATTGTAAAATTCTATCCCTATGGAGTTATTAATATTAAAGATCTCAAGACTAGAAGGACATTTAATGTGAATCGGCACAGATTGAAACCATATTTTGATGTTCAAAGACAAGTTTTTAAAGAGACTATAATGTTGGGTCACCCAAAATAAAGACTGGAATGTCGGGCTGACGACATTAAACCAAGCACTTTGTGGGAAGCAACACATAGTTATTGTTGTTTANATGTCGGGCTGACGACATTAAACCAAGCACTTTGTGGGAAGCAACACATAGTTATTGTTGTTTATTTTTTTTTATGTTCTTGTTCGAAAAATTTTACGTATATTAATATATTTGTGCTTCTATAGATTTTGTATATTTGAGAAATTTGAAATTAAGAAAATACTTAAAAACATCGTTGTTTACCTAATTGTATGGAAAATTTGAGAATTTATTGGATCAAAATTGAAATTGTAAAATTTTTAGAATTGGATCATGGTGTGCCAGATTGGCGCTTGATGCACTATATTCTAAAGAGCTGNATTGTATGGAAAATTTGAGAATTTATTGGATCAAAATTGAAATTGTAAAATTTTTAGAATTGGATCATGGTGCGCTAGATTGGCGCTTGATGCGCTATATTCTAAAGAGCTANTTTAGGTTAGATTAATTTATTTTAATCTTTTGTGTCATCCATGTGTCATGGTGGGTCATTAGGGTCATGTTTATGTCATATGTGTCATGAATAACCCATGGAGAATCGGTCATGGGCTCCCCTATGAAATCTTGAGTTTTTGGGTTTAGTGTTAACCTAAATGTGTTTAGGTTTAGCCCATAAGTTTAAGTTTGACGGGCCCTTATAATTAGGTTAATTATAAAGGATGCCTCTCTAGTGCAAATTTGATCCCTAAGTGATTTTAGGTCTTAATCACCTTAAGCTTTATTGAGATGAGCCAATTGTTCCATGATTGACTCAAGTTGATTTGGGCCAAATTGGACTCCTGGTAATTTCAATTTCTTAGGGCTACATTGATGTGTTTGGGGATTTTAGGGTTAACTGGTGTTGGGAAGGCTTTAGGTGAGACCAATGGTTAATTTTGGTGAATCTCTCCTCTCCCTTTGAATTTTGATGTTTAGGACTTTTAGGGCCTTGTAGGGTAAGGTAGTAAGAACTCCTCATTGGCCTAAGCCTAGCCTCCTATATGGTGGGCTTTTCTTAAGTCAATTAGAATCCTAGGGATATTCAATTTGTCCTTAGGGAAATTACTAGAGTTTTGAGTTTCGTAAGTAGCCTGGAGCATCTTCCACCTATAGTAAGCCAACCTGGGCTTCCATAGGCTAGACCATTAATCATGTAAACCAAGGCTTGAGGATTTGGCTTAGCCTCAGGAAACCCTAAGTGAGTGTAGGATTGGATAGAAGTCTTATATGGGTAAGTCCCATCTCTAGTTATCTAAGAAGGTCACTAGGAAGCCCTAAGACTAAACCCTTGGTTTCTATAGAGAGAGAGGAGGTCTTCACAAAGGTTAGGTCAACATATGGACCTCCAATATGTGTGGTGTACCCAATAGGAACGTCACACAAATTGGCGTTGACCGAACTGGCCAATGAGGTTCGCAAGTTGTCCTAGTAATCCAGAGGTTAAGCTCTTCTTTGAGGAATCCTAGGACAAAAGGCTTTCCATGGAAGACTAGATTTGAGTCAAATTTATCAACGAGGACTCTTAGAACCAAAGATGTCCTAGGAAGATCAGGTTGAATTTGATTGTAGATGTTGTTGTTGCATTTGTTCATTGTTATTTGGTTAAGTAGACAAAAGCTTTGCAGTGGGTTCTTTAGGCAAGAGTTGCTTCAAGATAAATTAACTAGTATGTAGAGGAAAGCTTTAATCAGACTAAGGGGGTCTTAGTTCCACTTCATGAACTAGTCGGGGAGAATTAGAGTGGAAGGATATCGTATTCCATTAAAGAAGATCTTATACCAATCCTCAGAAACTAATGTCACGTCCCTGTCTCATTAGGAAGGAATGTTGATGGGCTTACATTCTGACTATAAGGAGAACAGGTAAACTAGAGGAAAGTCGTAATTCCATTTAAGGAGGACCTTGCATCCAACTAGCGAGAGAAAACAAATGCCATATTCCATTGAAAGAGGTCTTATACCAATTAATGAGAGGTTGATGTCGTGTCTCCGTCTCATTAGGAAGGAATTTCAACGAGATTACATCTTAACTAAGAGGAAAACAGGTAAGTCAGAGGAAAGCCATGCTTTCGTTTTAGGAGGGTCTTACATCTAACTAACGAGAAAGAACATATGTTGTATTACATTAAAGAAGGTTTATACCAATTCTTAAAAGGTCGATGTCATGTACTTGTTTCAATATGAAATAATGTCAATGGGCTTACATCCTTACTAAGAGGCAAACAGATGAGCTAGAGGAAATCCATGATTTCGTTTAAGGAGGGCCTCACATTCAACTAACCAGCTAGAAAGGTGTATTTTAAATGTTTGTTAAGTATAAGTGATTATGAGGAACTTGTACCTTTCCCACTGTTGTTTAGTTTGTGTTTTTGGAAGGGTTATTTTGAATTTCATGGTGTTTTAATTGTTTGCTATGTATAGGCCACCCTAAGAAAAATACACATTGCCTATTGTTTTTTAGTTTATGTTTTTGGTTAAGAGCTGTTTTATTTTATGTATGTCATTTTGCAAGGCACCTCTCTTTAAATTAGTGTCGGGTTTCACCTCGGTCACTTGGTGTTTTTATAGGCCTTTCGAGCCTGCACGGGAAGTTGTTAAAAGTTTCTTTTAATATAACCTTAAATCATGGCAAAAAATAGTCCATTGCATTTTTTTTAAATGTCTAATGATACAATAATGTCAACATCATCATCAAATAGATACATTGAACAGTTTGTGGATCATGTCTTGCTTCCATCTATATGTGCTACAGCAATTTTTAGAATTCACGCTTCTTTGCTCTCCCCCCCCCATTTGCACCACAGGACCGACTGAAAGCACCTTGCACTCTGAGGTACTATCGGAAACAAGCTCTTTCAAGTACCCTCAGGTGTCGGGGTGTTAATATGGTCATGATAACTTCAGGGGCTCCAGGCTCTGGAGCTTTGGTCTGGTTGAAAGCCTACAAGGCGCTGCTCCAGATGCATTCGCCTCAGTGTAATGGAAATCCTCAGTTGATTTACTCTTGGGATGCAGTGTTTGTCATGTGACCCCATTACCTTGTAGGATGAGGATAGATCCGAGGGGATGGGTATCTTTACCGAGCCCTTGAACACCTAGGTCCTCAAATTTATAGTTCTCTCCAGAACATAATGAAGCACTCACTCAACAACGAGATTGTACAAAATGGTCTCTCAAAATCACAGTGATCAATGTGGGAAGGAATACAATCTCCTTCATCGTAAATATTGATGATACAACTATCAGAAATACAATCTGCAGGCATCACGTGCTAGGACATACGTCTTTTGATTATTTATATTATTATTGGTGGCATCAGATCGACTCGGTCATGCCGAAGAATCCATGGCAGATTCCCATCCTTGTTGACGACAAAGTTTTAAAAGCACCCGTATCAGATTGTGATTCTGCCTTTGTCCCTCTTCTAGAGGCTAGGCTCAGAATATGTCATATTCTCTGTATATCCGGCCTGACCTCTATCACTGGCTTTCATCACATGTTGAACAGTAATATTTTGTTCTTCTACTGAGAAAATATTAGAAAATATCTATAGGCCTTCAAGCATGTTGATTCTTTGGCCATTGACTCTCTGCGAGTGTCAGAAATACTATCGTCGGACTGCTTGGAGGCGTTCTAGTTCCTCCTTTGAAAAAATTTGTAAGGTGGTAGGCTCCCTCGGCGTGAGTGGGTCAATCAACTGCATGGTATACATGCTTGGAGCAAAAGCTTGTCTCTCGAGCTTATCTTCCTCCAGGTTGAAGTCCTTGATCCTGAGAATGGAGCATGCCTCTCCAGGGCTGTACTTGTGCACTTGAAACTAAACTCGAGTAGTTCCTCTTCCATCGGTTGTGGCGGTAGTGTTTGCCTTTGCTATTCTTCTAACCTTTTCATTCGTTTATTTATGTTCCTTCATTGGGTACGAGACAACCCAGGCTTTATCTTGGTCAGGTCTGCCATCAAATTGTCCACCAAACCTTGCCTCACGGTGACAACCACGAACTTAAGCCCATTCCCACCATTCGGTGTGTTAGTTGTCTCTTCAAGCTTTGTCTTAACTGACTCAATCTTTCTCTTTACATATTTTTGTTGTGGAATTAAAATACAGGACATGTTTTGTTCCTCCGGCCTCCTCTCGATCGACTATCAAGAGTAGTGAGTTGTTGTAGAGCATCTCCACCTGTTCCATGTCGAGATCGAAGTGGATCACAACTCCCTTCTCAACATATTGGCAGTCCAAGGCCAAGCAAACACCGCTACAAAATGTGAAAATCAACCTTCCCTATGATATTCTCCTGCAAACAACATACTGAATGTCAGAATACATGTTTCAACTTGTCATAATCATTTAAATTTCATTTGTTGTCATACGTTTACATGTTCATGCATTTATCTCGTTACGTTATATTTTGTTTGTTGTAATTGGATTTTGTTTGTCGTTAAGGAGAGAGATTTGTGGACAATAATACAAAGAGTGATAAAGGCTTTTGAAAGGAGAGCTTTAAATTCAAAAGCGAGATTTGGTCAAAATAGATTAAGTACATTTTGTGTTCTATTCATTTGTTTCAAATTACCCCAGTTTACAAATAGAGCATTTTTATGTTGCGTAATATTTTTCAAATAACGCCCATTGATTGAGAGCATAAATCTTTCTCCTTAGCTGTTAATCAATCAATAGGATCCCATTGAGCACGTCTTTTCGACAACGAACAGGCCCTCCTATGTTCGTTCAAACTTCCTACCTATTCTGTAGTGAGAAAGAATAGGTCTTCAAAGTACCGATTCCAACTCACCAGTTCAGAATGTTCTTGGACGAACCAGTTTGTCGTGGGCCCTGGTCATTTTTGCTTGGTACAATTCCAAGCTTTGTTGAGCTTGCAAGCGTTTGCCTACCAAACTATTAAGTTCTTTGAGTCGTAGCCTTGCATTCTCTTCTTTTGTTATTCTGTTAGTAATTGCTACTCTGAGAAATGGGAGTTTCACTTCAAGCGGAAGTATAACTTCATACCTATATACAAGAGCAAAGGGCGTTGAGTGTGTCAGTGTCCTGAACGTGATACGATAGGCCCACAAAGCTTCTGACAGCTGCTCGTGCTATTGTCTCGCGTTGCTAGTTAATATCTTTTTCAAAATCTTAACCAAAGTCTTGTTGAAGGCTTTAGGGTAATAGTTGTCAAATATCTTCAATCTATCTCATGTCTTCGAACAAAGCTGCTTATTTTTGTGTTTTTGAAGGTTGTAACATTGTCAGAAATTATCCTTTAGGGTATCCCAAATTTGTAGACGATTTGATCCTTAAAAAACTATAGTACATGATTCGCTTTGACCTCTTAGAGCAGTACTGCGTCTGCCTATTTGGAGAAGTGGTTTGTGGCAGATAAAAAAATCGATGGCCTTTGGAAGATGGAAGGTCTATAGGGCCAACTATATTTATGCCCCAACACTCAAACGACCATTATGTGGTTGTCGGGTTTATCACATTTGGAGATTGGTGTAAGACAACTCCATGCACTTGACAGTGGTGACATCTTTTGGCAGTTTTCAGACAATCTGTCATCATTACCAGCCAATAATATCCAAGCCTTTCTATTTTCATCTTCATTTTTTAGCTCTGACTGGTGTGCACAACAAACACCCAAGTGAACCTCTTTAACAATTTCTTGAGCTTCAGAGTTGCTCAAACATCATAACAATATTTGATCGAAAGATCTGCTGTAGAGGACACCATTTACTAAAGCATAGGATAGTGCCCGCTTCTTGATTTGGTTTGTTGTGGAGTTATCCTCTAGTAACTTCCTAGTTTGCGAACATTCAACAACTGTCCAAGTCTTTTTTTTCTTCCTCAGCACCTACTATTGTTGTATCGACATCGATTTTATGAAGGTTGTCCATGTCTATCCATGAGAGAACTTGTCGTCCCTGCACTGAAATTGGGATATAGCCTTCCTCCGGACAGGAGAACTCTTTTGCAAGCTTTTCTAGAACACTTGCTAATGAGTTTTCTTGCCTCGAGACTCTGAAGAGTGTAATGTTTGGAATCTGTTTCAATAGCTTCATTGTGTAGCACAAGTACTGCCCGAGCTTTGGCTTTAGAACTTTGTACTATCAATTTGGAATCTTTGTAGATGTGAATGTCCTTGATGTCCATTAGGATCGTGAGTTCAAAGACGGTTATGAGTGCTTCAAATTCAATCTCATTATTTGTACACGACTCTGTCAGGTGGTAAGAGAATGACAACATCACTCGATCTAAAGTGATGAAGACCATCCCTACTCTCGCTTTACCGAGT
This sequence comes from Phalaenopsis hybrid cultivar, assembly GCA_002079205.1. Taxonomy (NCBI): domain Eukaryota; kingdom Viridiplantae; phylum Streptophyta; class Magnoliopsida; order Asparagales; family Orchidaceae; genus Phalaenopsis; species Phalaenopsis hybrid cultivar. The sequence continues at coordinate 19,836 of JXCR01086360.1, read as the reverse complement.
ACGATTGTTTGGGTTTTTTGTCTTTATGTGCGGATGAAGATTCGTCGATGTACATTTTCCAATGTCGAACGTCGGGGTCTTCCAACTCCATTATTTCTTTATCGGGCATGTCGTTAATGAGAGGGGACCCTGTCAGTATTGGATGCACTGCTAGGAAATATGCTAGTACCTATCCCTTGATGACGCATAGATGCACAAACTTTATGTCAAATTAAAGTAATATCATTGTCCACCTTGCCAATCTTCCAGAAAGCGTAGGTCGAATCATCTAGTCTGTAGAGTGTTGACCCTAATAATGGTCACCTTATGAGAGATCATGTAGTGCCTTAGCTTTTGAATGACACAGATCAAAGCTAAGAAATGCTTCTTGATTGAAGGATACCTTATTTCAGTTGGGATTAAAATCAGATAGTGGAGTGTATTTTCCTTACCCTCGCCATTGACTTAGGCTAGCAAGGATCCAAGAGAGTAATCTAAAGTCGTAGTGTAGAAGATTAAGTATTTTCCCGAGATAAGGACTGCTAAAACAGGAGTTTTGATGCTTTTAAAAACATGTTGGCATTAATCACCTCACACAAATTTGGCATTCTTTTTGGTTAAGGTGGTGAGTCGTTGACACCTATCTGACAAATTTGATATGAAGCATCTTATATATGACAACTTTCCTTGGAAAGATCGTAGAGACAAATTCTTCAGAGGAGGCATATTTAAGATTGCTTCAATCTTAATAGGATCAATTTCAATCCTACGATGACGAACAACAAATTCTAATAACTTTCCTAAGGTGACACCAAAGACGCACTTTAAGGGGTTCATCTTAACATTAAATTATCGTAATCGTTCGAAGGTGATTCTCAATTTGTACACATGGACATCCTTTTATTTGTTCTTGAATATTAAATCATCCACATAACACTCGACCTGGATGTAGATGAGTTTATTGAAAATTCCTGTCATAACCCCCCGATATGTCACACCAACATTCTTAAGTCTAAAAACATTACCTTATAACAATAAATCTCGTGGGGTTTTCTAAAGATTGTATTTCACTTATCTTCCGAGGACATCTTGATTTGATTGTAGCCTAACAATCTGTTCATAAATGAGAAGACTGTGTGTGCCGACGCAATATCCACCATTAAATATCGATAGAGGAAATTTTTTTTTTGGACAGGCTTTATTCAAGTCTCTAAGGTCAACATAGGTCTGAATTTGGTCATTATTTCTTTATTGACACTATATTGGCCAACCAAGTTTGGCACTTTTCTTCTTGGACAAAGTCAACATCGATCAATATCTTGACATCAGCTATGACCGTTGTTCTATTTCCACGCGCATTCTCATTGGAGCTTGCTTTATCGAAACTACATTTTGATCCAGTTCGAGCTTGTGGATTACTACTTCTGATCTGAGCATTTCATCGTAGCTCCAAGTGAAACAATCTTTGTATTCTTTTAGCAATTAGATTAGTTCTTTTGCTTTAATATTGCTGAGTAACAAGCATATGAGTGTTGGTATTGGGCTCTCTTCAGTTCCCATGTTAACTTCACTTAGCTCGTCTACTGTTGATTTAATTTTTTTTTTCAAATTCCGGTGATGCATCTTCAATCAAAGGTTCTTCAGAATTATCACGTGTTTCTGCACATTCTACACAGGATCCTTCAATAACAACAAAACAAAATTTTGTGTC
>JXCR01086360.1:0-13930 GCA_002079205.1 Phalaenopsis hybrid cultivar | reverse complement strand
GGGGGGGGGGGGGGGGGGGGGGGGGGGGGGGTAAGGGTGGACGGAAGAGGAATAATAGCACCTTGGATTTTTGAATCAAAGGTAGATGGTGCAGATGTCTCAAGATTTAGGGAAGACCGAGACAAGAAACTTGTCGGCATTGCAAACTTTATTCCCTTAGTTTGTTTCTTCCTTCGTGTTACACCCTTAGCTCACCTTCATCATGAATCCCTCCACCTCTGGGGTTAGTTTCCTCAATTTCCATCTCCTTATTTGATTCATCCCACATCACATGACATGACATTACTCCCACTCGCACCACTCCATCACTACTACTACTTACTCTCATTTGCCTCATATCACTAGTGTGTTGAGTCACCAAAGGGTAAATTTATCTTCAGAGTGTAGTTTGGTTCAAACTCTCTAAATGACACATCCATACCCACAAAAGCCTCTTCTCAATCGGACTCCAACAGACATAACCCTTCTGAGTAGCAGAATAACCCACAAACGCACATTTCACAGCTCTGGGTTCCAACTTTTCTTCAGATATTCTGTTGTCTTTCACAAAACATACACATCCAAATAACTTTAAAGAAAGGATCTCACCATTTTCTTCTTTCAACATCTGATAAAAAGACTTTCACTCCAGTATTCTTGAGAGTATCCTATTAATCAATCGAGCGACTGTCAATACTGCTTGCCCCCATAAGTGATGTGTGACAGTCATTGTCATTATCATGCTCCGGGCTACCTCTAGAAGATGTTGATCCTTTCTCTCTGCTACTCTATTCTATGCTGTTATGTATGGGCATGTGGTTTGGCGTTTATCCCCTCGGCTGACAGGTAGTCTTTAAATGTTTTGTTTATATATTTTGTATCATTATCAGATCTCAGTGTCTTCACTAATGTCTTACATTTGGTCTGAATTGCCTTGTGGAAATATTTATAATTCATCAAGAATATCCACGTAACGTGAGAAAAGTAGTCAACTAACATAAAAAATTGATGATAACTATTCATAGAACTAGTAGGACGTAGCCCCCATATATCATAATGTATCAAATTAAATACACCAGAGCTCCTATTGAACTTGCCAAACTCACAAAAATCACACACAAATTTCACCTTTTTTGCCTTTTCATACATAGATGAATACAACTGACTCAATAAACTAAAACTATGATGTCTCATACTGTTATTTAGTAGTAACAAATCCTCGACATTCCTCCCAGATTCTCCTACTGCAACACTTTATACCTTTGTTGTCAGAGCCGAGTTTATCCCCTCTCGGTCTAAGTACCTGAGTCCCCCATTCCAGTCCCAAGTGTTCGGCATGTCCATTTCTCTTGGAAGATCACCCGAGGGATAAAAGAAATAATGCATTTTAGCTTGAGAATAATGACGCTAGTGGATAAGAGGTTTACTGGAAACGAAACAAAAACATTGGACAAAGTCATATGATTGGCCACATTTTACTGTACCCTTACCAACTACAGGCTGTGTTGCACCATCAGAAGTCTGTATACTCTCTGGTACTGCTAGATGAGCATATGAAAAGAAATTTCTAGCAATACCTGTCACGTGACGAGAAGCACCAAAATCTATGATCTATTCTAATGATCCTGTTGTGAAAATAGAGGCAAGAGCAAGTATGTCATCAGTACCTTTGTTGAAATGAGCATAAGTGGCAATGTTACTCTTTGATGTCGATGGATTTGAAGGATCCTCAGCTTCATCTCCTGTCGCTTTGTGCTTTCTTTTCAACAGCTCCAGACACTCATTATCCTCACTAGTAAAAATCACTCGTCTTTGCCTCATCATCCGCTATCATCAGATTTGCCTGGTTGTTCCCTTTTCTATCTTTCTGAATACCACAAAATCTCCACCTTGTCCACGTCCACCTCTCTCTTATGCGTTGGCTTAGGACAGACTCTACTCATATGGCCAACTTTACCATAGTTGTAGCACTTACAAGTAGCCAATGCTAATTATGCACCCAAAAAATCACTCTGCTCGGAGTGTATCTTATCCAACTCTTTTCATGTATCATCGCAACAATGGCCTCATCTAGTGTAGGATTAGCCGCTTGTGCTAAAAGGACAGATCTTTTCTAATTTAAGACCGAATTCAGATGAGTCAGGAACTGCATAGTCCTCATCTGAGTAAAGATATCTCATTTCTTGCATTCTGGGTTGCTACAACTCGAAATCGGTGAGAAGTAATCAAGATCCACCCACATCCTCTCCAACTTTATGGAGCATTCCCGAATTTTTTTCTTACCCTGTACCACAACTTCTATCTCGCATTGAATCCGGAATACCCTCATGTACTTCTCAACACCAACATAAATTTTCTCCAACTTTGCCTAAATGTACTTCATCTTTCGAGTGCCAACAACTAAGGACACGATTGACAGAACCATTGAGTTGAGCAACCATGTGTAAACTAAGGCTTGAGTGGTCCTCCACTTATTCCTTTCAACACTGTCATTTTTAGATTCGTTTTCAGTCAGATATCTTTTTACTCTCTTTTCTACTATAGCGACCTCAATCCGACGTGACCAGCTCAGATAAGTGGTCGGTCCATGAAGTTTCAAATCCACGGGAGGGAGATCTAGCTTCGCTTTCGTCGAAGCCTGCGTTGAAGTCGCAGTTCTTGTCAATGCCTTAGCTCCATGTATGAGCCATGCAAGGATCTTCAAGTCCTCAAGATCAATCATTCTCATTCCTTTACTCCCCACACTATCTCCATTTCCTGTCTTCTTTGATCACCTGGACTCTCTTCTAGGTCATACGAACCACAAACAATGCTTTTCCTCCTTTAGACTTGATTTTGATCTATCTCATCCTCAAGATCGGGATCTTCTTCGTTCAGCGGCTTGATTGCAGCAGGTGTGGTGGCAGTGGCCTGATAAACGGTCGCAGCGGCCTGGAGTGCGTTGTCTGGCACTGGACACTGCTGCTCTCCCGCACGCTGGAACGTGGGACGCGTCTCTCACATAAAACAGGGTGTGTCACACAAGTCGTCGTGGGTAGAAGCAGGCGAGGTGAGCGACGTGTCCTGAAGAATGGGAGGCTCGGGTTTTGGGAAGATCGATCGATGCACACAGGGAGCGGAGGGATGCGATTGATGTGGGCAGCTTGGGTTGGATCTGATACCAAATTGAAAGTAAAAAAACCCAAAATTAGGCATTTCATTCAGCATATGTGTTTAAATACGAGTTACAATATTTTGCAAATAAACATGATAAAACTCTCTTATTACACACAACTCTCAACAAAAGATTTGGTTGTTATAAATGTAAAAAATAAAATTTAGGTGTTATATATATATATATATATATATATAGGAAGTGGGTGGTATTGATGTAAATGCCCTTACTTTTGATGCCAACTTCGAAAGAAAAGAGTCCCATGGATGTTTTTGATTTCTTGGTGCTGATTCAAATCATTTATTGGATATTTAGGGCATCAGAATTTCGGAAAGATGGTGCGTGCCTTCAAATGCGTATGTCTTATAGTTCTGCAGCCCCTTTATTTCTCTTTTTAGTGCAATGGATGGACTGCAGTCTTGCAGGTTCGCTGGGCCTTCTCAGGATTTTGATATACAAGGTTTGGTTCTTATAAAGATATGTTTATATGTGCTACATTGATTGTATTGTTTTTTTAATGCTGGATTTTCTTTTCTTTTCCACTAACATCCTCTTTTTTTCTTTTTTTTTTTTTGTTTAAAGGTTTATATTGATGGAACGACAACAATGTTAACTCATGAAAAGAAGGCAAGCATTAAGGAGTTTTATGGTAATTGATTATACTTGTAGTTAGATTGAATTCTGCTGCTTTATAATCCATTTCTCTGCTTTCATAATATTTAACATTTCACCTTATTGCATTTTGGGCAGCTGTTATTTTCCCATCTTTGATGCAATTACATATGGGGATAACTGATATGGAGGATAAAAAACAAAAAGCAATATGTCTGGAAAGGTACAAGAGAAGAGATGATGTTGACTTGATGCATTTCTCTGAAGTCGATGCTGAGAGAGAGGAAGAATGTGGGATCTGCATGGAATTAAACAGCAAGATTGTCTTGCCCAACTGCAACCATTGCATGTGCATGAAGTGCTACCGCGAATGGTATGGTTCTCGTTATTTGAAGAACTTGAGAAAAAACAAAGTTCAATATTTATGTCACCGTATTGTGTTCATTAAATGGAAAACATGTTTTTATGACAATCACCTTCATGATTTGTCTCATCTTAACTCTTTCAGGATAACTTTATGAATTCTTCTATTTCTGTTAATGTCAGTGCTATTGCATGTCCTGTTAGCTCTAGCTTGTATTTTTTTTAATAGGAACTTATAAAATGTCTTCATAAGTCTTTAAGATGTGCAAATTGGAAATATCTAGTTGTCCAAACTTTATAAGGCTTTATTTGGACACAAGAAATATGAGAGAAGAACTTAATAACCTCCTTCGAACTATAGAATAGATGCATATTTATAAGTTTTGAATGCTACTAATTACTAGTCCTAAGTTTAAGAAAAAGTTAGTACATAATTAATGAGGAACAGAATGAGATTGACGGATTTCTGAGGTAGATAATCAGCTTGTTGTTGATTTAAAAAGAGAGGGGGTTGCTTGATGAGAATCTAGCCACGTTGGTGCTTTTTATTGATTTCTATACTCTTTTCAAGCTTGGAAAATTTATTTATCATTCTTACCTTGGAAGTTAGGTCATTGAATTTTGATTAATCAAGAGCTTTGGTCAGGATGTTTGCAATTTGGAGTTTTGTTGGATTGTACTGTTTTTGAATGATTCATTTAATTTTTTTTATTTTCTTATAAAATGTTTGTCGATCTCTGCATGCTTAGTTTCATCATAGCGGGCTAGATTTTTGGTAGTGTTGTTTGCAACTTGGTATCACATATCATAACCATTGATTTGTTAATGTGGATCCTTAGGTCTTCCAACAACCTTCTAAGCCACATCCCTTCACAATTCTATTAGCCAGGGCTTTAAATATTGCTTCAATGCTACTTCTAGTAAACATCACGTACTTTTTATTTCAATTGGTGTTAAGGTTACTAGAGGTGGATTTTTTGTAATTTATGGGCCCAACCTAATCAAATCAATAAAAAAATTGGACTTTTATATATTTTTTATTTTTTTTAAATAAAACTTTCTCAGGAGCCTTTTTTAAGGTAAATAAGTATCCGCTTGATTGCATCAATGTGTTCCTTAGTGGGAATGTTCATAAATTGTCTAACTGCGAAGACAATGTTACAAGTGTCTAGATGGGTATGTAGGAAATAAAATTTTTCAACCATATATTGGTACCATGCTTTGTCAACTTGGAAAGTGTCATCATTTTATCATATTTTATTGATATGTTCTATAGGCTTATTTGTGGGTTTGCCTCATATCATCCAAGTTTCTTTTAGAAGATCAACTTGCATATTTTTGCTGAGAATTATATACCTTTTCATTGATTTTGCAATTTTCATATCCGGGAATTATGTTAGGTCTCCTAGATCTTTAAATTAAAATTCATTGGCTAAGATCCCCTCTGGTTGCTTGATTCTTTTTCTTCATTGCCAATTATAAAAAATGTCATCAACATGGATAATTGGGATAATTATTTGATCAATGAGTGATTTCTGGACAAATAATGTATGATCAGCTTGCTTTTGGGAGTACCCGTATCTTTTTTATCATTTAGTAGTGAATCTCTTGAACCAGACTTATGGAGATTGTTTTAGTTCATATAAAGATTTATCAAAATTTTCAGTCCTTATCTTTGTTTTAAGTAGTTTTGAATCTGGGTGGAATATTCATATGCATGTATTTTTCAAGATATTCATTTAGAAAGTCGTTTTTTAGGCCAATTCGTGTTTAACCATAATTATGGTTAAGAGATATGGGTCATGTCAGATTTGAAATGGATGGTGATAGCGAGTTTCGAGGCTTGGTGATGAACGGTTTTGGCAGACTTTTGTCTTAGTCAGGAAATAGACTTTGCAAGCGAGGCATCAAAATGTTTAACGACTTAGTGCAGTGTCTCTTGTACTATGTTATAATAGGTGACAAGAAATATTAGAGAAGAATTTATTGACTTGTTTTAAATTGTAGAAGAGATTTATTTATAGGTGCCCAGACACTACCAACTACCAGTCCTAAATTTAAATAAAAGTTAATGCCTTGTTTATAGAAAAAATAAGGAAGACGAGAATTGTTATTTCTGTGGCGGATAATCATCATGCAGTTGATTAATTTAATCAGAGCTTACGGATTACTTGATGAGAATTCAGCCATAATGGTTCTTTTTATAGAATTTTCGCAGGTTAGATGGCTACATTTTTTTTTTTAATCAAAATCAGACCAGTGTAAAAATGTATCTTGTATAAATATAATTAAGGAAAATTGGATGTTTGGTGAAGATTAGGGATCAATGAATCAGTTTTTTGTAAGCCCCCTCTTCAATCCTAGATGCTAAGGGGGTTTATGTTTTAGGGATTAAAGTTCTGTGTCTAGCTTTGATATTTAACACTTTGATGAAATTGAAAAATTGGCCAAGTTTTCTTGCTGTGTAGGATTGATGACAAATTTCTACAATAGGAAAGGCAATAATGTTCCCTTTGTGCATTAGGCTAATGGAAATAGTGAGGGAATTGGCATTGTTCAAGAGTGTTATGTGATTGAGATGTAATGAAAGTTAGTAAAATAATTAGATGATAAGTAGATTTAGAAATTTTCTAAACCTTTGCAGTAATATTATTTTTTGGTTAAAGCTCTACGATCTCCTCTTCGTTTAATGTATTCTTCATTCTTTCTTTTTTTCTTGATTTCTTCATTTTGATGGAATGCTTCTTTTCACTCAAATTAATTTCAAGTTTTATAGGTAAGAGAGAAAAATCTGAGTGCTAGAGGGGGTGGGTGGGATGACAAGGTGAGACAAGAAAGTGCAAGCGGTAGATTGGGAGAAAAGAAATCCTGCTTTGATTTGCCATATGGAGAGCTAGAGATAATGCGAATGTGAAAGCTTGTGGTATCTTCATGCAAAATTTTGTGAAACTTGATGCTTACTAACCATTAGGGTGTCCTGCCTCACTTTGCTTACGAAATAGTTGAGGTATTTTTTTAAATTACTCGATAGAGAAGTAAAGCTCAATCAAGGGGAGGAGAGAGAGAGAGAGAGAGAGTATTGGCCGTGACCTTAGGATAGGGGAGGGATTCAAAGGTTGTTTTGCCTATAATTGACATGAAAACTCACTACTATCTCTATTTATTAAAGGGTTGTTAAAAGTAATGAAAATATTAAACATTTAAAAAAAATCATGAAAATATTTAACATTTTAAAAAAAATCAATGATGGATTGGCCATATTGGACAAGTATTCATTGTAGGAACTTTCTTAATAATGTAGTCTTTGATCACACATTTATTACTAAATTTTGTATGTGTTAAATAGTGACTCTAGTTCAAGTTTGATGACATTTTGGATAACAATGAAAAAACGGTATTATTTTGGTTGTGAACACCGTGAAATGATTTATGAAGTATAATCTTTAATAATATACCCTTCTTAGGGAGGAAATAACTCAACATTGGACAGTTTGGATGTTGTTGGAGGAAAAATTAAATGATTTCTTCAATATTATTGAGATAATGAAATCCATCATATGGAAGAAGTGACGTAGGATATATATCCACTTGACTTAAAGGAGACAATTGAACATCATCCTGTTTAGAGAGATTAGAGGAGAATAACTACATTGATGGTAGAACAATAGAATTTTCCTGTTGTAGATTCCCTTGAAACATTCAAATAATTCTTTGAGGATATATTGACATATATTAGCTTATAGCCAAACTTGATGAACTCTCCATTAAACAAATTATTAATAAGCACTAGCTCTTGAAAGAAGATCTATGAATATGGTTGCTGGAGGTATAGTCATTATGAACTCCATTGCATGATGAGGGAGGGAATATTTCTTCTTCATTTCAAATTATCAACAAAATCTTTTGGCCTTATAACTGATGCTTGGACAACCCGGCTTACTCAGCCACCCTCTCGATCCCAACAATTTAACTTGGTCAAGAGAATAACTCTTTTGGCCTCTAATCTTGAGACATGTTTACTTGTAATCTACTTACGGGGGTCAATAAACCAATCCTTGACAAAGTTAGATAACTTACGCTTTTGTGATTTTCTCTACCCAAGAACCGAATGTTTTTGGACCATTTGGTTGTGAAATCACTTGGGTAGAATGAAGTTGAACTCTTAAACATTGAGGCATCTTCAGTGTAACGGTTAATGAAACTCTAAAGTTAAGTGAGCTCACATTGGAGCACTCCTGAGATGAATGACCTCCTAAGAAGTTACACCAACGGGGCAAAATCGTGAGGCCAGTAGGCCAAAACGAACGATACTTTGATGGGTGAGAGTTCGGGCTATCACAAATGATATAAGAGCATTACACCAGCCGGAAGATGGGAGCTAGATGTCTTATAGAACAAAGTGCTATGTCATGGGAGCCACTTCTAGAGTCTTATCTACCTGATGGATGATGTTGGGTATAAAGCACTGACGAGGACGTCGTATATTAAGTGGGGGAATTGTGAAACCTCTTAAATAGAATGAAGTTGAACTCTTAAACATTGAGATGTCTTTTGGTATAATGGTGGAATTTTATTAGAAACTCCGAAGTAAGCGAATTCACATGGGATCACTCCTGGGATGGGTGGCCTCTTGCGAAGTTATGCTAACTAGGGAAAAAATATGAGTGTCATTAAGCCAAAGCAGACAAACAATACCTTGATGAGTGAGAGTTTGGGTTGTTATGTTTGATTCGCTTGGTCTTGCTATCATCCTTTCTTAGAAACTCAACTCAGTCAATACAACTTTAAATCTGCTTGACACATCTTAGTGGATCCAAACCTTACTTGATACTTGACCATATTTGTAGCACAAAATTTCATGGGCTCTTGGCAAGTTTAAATTTATTTATTCTCCTCATTGAGTTCAAACTCCTTGACTTCAAATCTAAGTTCCATTGGTGTGTTCAAAAGTAACTAAGGCCTACTTAACCATGGAAACTTGACACCAATTCATAGCCTATGTCCAACATTAAATATTTAAAATCGATGATCTATTTTGCAGTCTGTGCCCCAGATAGTTTATATTTAATTCCAAGATATAGAATTTTTGCATTTCATGCTGTCATGTAAGGGAGAAATTATTGCATACGGAGTACGCACACAGAGTTGTGTGCGTACTCCCTCCTATTAACCATCGAATAACATCCACAATTCCGTATTTCGGGGTTATTGGGAGGTTATTGGAAGGTTATTGCGGCATTAAATTTCCAATAATCTCCCAATAACCCCCTAATAACGCCCCATTAATCTCCGCGGTTCTACTTTCATATTTTTTTTATTTGTTATTCTGAGTCGGAGGTTCCGTATTTCGGGTTATTGGGAGGTTATTGGAAGGTTAATACGACATTAATTCCAAAAATCTCCCAATAACCCCTCTAATAGCGCCCATTAACCTCCGTTGTTTTACTTTCATATTTTTATTTGTTATTCGGGTTGTGAGGTTATTGGGGCATTAACTCAAATAACGCCGAAATAACCCCATGATAACCCTCCAATAACCTTCGCGGTTCCATTTCGTTGTTATTCATAGGGTTATTATCAGTTATTGGGAGATTATTGGGGATTACGCATGCAGAGCTGCGTGCGTACTCGGTATGCAATAGTTTCTCCATGTAAGGAGGTTTAGAAACATAATTTAAGGAGTGGGGAGGTGAAATTAAAAATCAACTACAATGTATCACAATTAAAATTTTATATTTTAAAAACTAAACAATAAAAGAAGCAAATAAAATGAAATGAAAAAAATTATTGAGTAAAAACTTGTAAAGTAAAAAAAGTTCTTTTCTAATTTGGTTGTTATGAATAGACATCTTGAATTGTTTGACACTTATTCATGGCTTGGATAAATTTTCCACTCAAACAAATTCACCATTAAATACATCCTTTCATCAATAGTCCCTTACCAGTCAATAGGTAGAAAGATCGGAGTTTTTTCTTTTTTACCTCTTAAATGATTCAAGCTGTAAATTTGTTTTATTTACTTTTTATTTTTTTGAAAAATCTCCTGTTGCAGGCATTCAAGATCGCAGTCCTGCCCTTTTTGCCGTGACAGCCTTGAGGGAGTTAGCTGTGGCGACCTATGGATCTTCACAGACAGCAGAGATATAGTAGACATGGAAACTGTATACAAAGAAAATCTGCAGCGGCTCATCATGTATATAGAGAAGCTTCCTGTCATCGTCCCAGAATCTGTCTTCGAGTCATATGATTCTCATGTAAAATAAAACAATTTGCACTGTATTTTATCCCATTCGATTCCATTGCCTCTTCTGCCGTGAGTTCTTCCAGCTAGAGCCAGCTTTTGCTTGCCAGCTGAATGAATTAATGGCGTTTCCTTGATTTCTGTCTCTCTAAATCTGAGAAGCTTTCCAAATATGAAATCTGTCTCAGTTTTTTATTCCTAAAATTGTGGACTAGACTCCGTTTTTTGTAAATTGACTGTACAGTTATTTGAGTTTGTGTAGTTTTAAACTTTTCTTGAGTTCTGACGGAATGTTAGATGCATTAACATGGGATGAGAGCAAGGTTTCTGCTGGTTTGGAGTTATTTCAAGCTCAGAGATCTTGCCTTTGGGCTTACGGGCATTTTTACGTAATATACCAAACAATTCTTATGTATTTACAATGTACAGATCTAACAGCCAAACTTTTATATTTATATACACAACACTCTTTAATATAATAAAAAATATAACTACTACCAACTCAAAATGTGATGCACCATTTCATGTATTCATGACACTAAAGTGTGAATGTAAATATCAAATTTTGTGCTAGAAATGTAAATATTTAATATAAAGTGTGGTATGAATGTATATTTTCTTTTTTTCAATTAACATAAAAATGCATCGTTCTGATATCACTTGTCATCTCCCAAAAGAGCTCTTAGGGATGGTGGGCGACTTGGATATTATTTTTTGGCCTTATATCTAGCTGATGTGGGACTTTTTGTTCGTGACATTCTCTTCCAATCAATCTCGTGACGCCCTCGTCACGGATCGGCTCTATCGAGGGTTCCACTAGACTATAGATAGTCAACACAGCTGACAAACAGTAATCTCTTCTGATATCCCTTGTCGCCTCCCAAAAGAGCTCTTTTAAGAGGTGACAAGATATTTCATTTATAAAATAACTACTTTGTATAATTTTTCCAAATTATAACTCGAATATTGAAATTTGTAAAAAAATTTTGGCCCCATAATTATTATTACCTTTTTTTATTAAATTTTAATTGTTTAATCATAGAAAACAAATACATGGTTTTTACACTTCAAAAAAAAATGATGGTTGGTCATTTCGCAAATGGTAATGCTTTGGGTCAACTAAGATACATAATATTTAGATTTTTTGATCTTTTTTAAATAAGGAAATAAATTATGCTTGCTTGTAATTATAAACATTTTTAAATTAAGTTATTTTACATAGATATAGGATATCTCAGTTGACAATAAAGCACTTAATTAGTACCTACATGAAAGAAAATACACACTTTTAACTTTTAAGGAAAAATTACAAACGTACCACAATTATTATGTAATTATATATCTAACACCAAAGTTTAATATTTACATTTATATCATCATGGCGTTGAGACAGTATATTTAATGTATGTTAAATGTTTTGAGTGTTACAAATGTAAATATTAAAATGTAGGTGTCTGATATGTAAATGCAAATCAAAGCAAGGCCTCATTAACAGTAAAATTAGTAGATCCTTACATTTGCAAATTACCCCTGATGAATTGAAGAAAACCTATAACAACCCTTGTGTTTTGCATATGATGNAAATGTTTTGAGTGTTACAAATGTAAATATTAAAATTTAGGTGTCTGATATGTAAATGCAAATCAAGGCAAGAACTCGTTAACAGTAAAATTAGTAGATCCTTACATTTGCAAATTACCCCTAATGAATTGAAGAAAACCTATAACAACCCTTGTGTTTTGCATATGATAATCCTCCCTTACCTATTTAGAATTAGAAGGTGTGTGTCAGCTGGGGGTGCAGAAGAGCCAAACTGATTAAAATAGCAGCTCGCTGCATCCTGAAAACTTGATTCAATATCTATCATCTGCAAATCTGTTGGAAAAGAAGGGGCAAATCAGAAATAAAAGAGAATTTAATAAGATGCAAGGAAAAAAAGCTAGAAAATATATAAGAGAAATTGTGGTATGAGATGGGGGAAAACATAATTTTAAAAATGTGTAAAAAGGGGGTATTAAATTAATTAATAATTTTATATAAATTACTGGTTATTTTAAACTAATAACTTATTAATCAAAACTTTAATAGTAATAAATTATTAATTATATTAATTTAAAATTATTTATAATTTTATTAAATACTTTAAGATTTAAGATATATTTTTAATTTTTAATTAACATTTAAATAACTACATATACATTTATTTAATTTTAATTAATTTGTAAAATATATTTTTTTATTAATTATTAATCAATTAAAATAATGAAATTAAGTTAAATAAATATAAATTGAAACTACAAACCTATCTCCCTATTCCCCTCTTTTTGCCTAAGACCCCCCTCTCCAACATCCTACCCCTCCTTGTCCCCATTGGTTTCGCCCAAAACTATTGCCTTCTTGAATGAACCTTCGCAATCGATCAATTAAATCTAGCTGGGAAGGAAATGACGAGAACACGGCTTATAGAGACCACTAAAACTCCCATCTTTCTAATCCTAACCTATTCACATTATTCTCCCTCTCACCTCGTTCCAAATTACTAAATCCGTCGATTGTGTGTCAAAAAAAAAAAAACTATTCTTAATTGAAATTACTTTCAAAACTAATGAAAATTATGTTTGAAACATATTAATTTGAAAAAAAAAATTATACATTAATTTATTAGAATCATCTTGGTCATTTAATATAAATAAAAATTAATTTTATTTGGATCGATATTCCTATTTAACTAAGCAATGTCTTCCAACTAAAGAAAACTAAAAAATTAATTTTTTATTTTTATTNTAATGAAATTAAGTTAAATAAATATAAATTGAAACTACAAACCTATCTCCCTATTCCCCTCTTTTTGCCTAAAACCCCCCTCTCCAACGAGAGATTATTGCATACGGACACCGCATGCATCATGTGGTGTCCGATCCTGACCGTAGATCGCGGTGATCTACGGTCAGGATTATTTCCGTTTTTAAAAAAAAAGAAAAAAAAAATTAGGTGGGGCCCACTGAAATACATTAAGACCGTAGATCAGGTGATTTACGGTCCAGATCGGACACCGCACGCAAGAACGCAGCTTGCGTGCGGTGTCGATCCGTATGGAATAATTTTTCCTCTCCAACATCATACTCCTCTCCTTGTCCCCATTGGTTTCGCCCAAAACCATCAGCTTCCTGAATGAACCTTCGCAATCAATCAATTAGATCTAGCTGGGAAGGAAATGACGAGATCACGGCTTATAGAGACAACTGAAACTCCCATCTTTCTAATTCTAACCTATTCACATTATTCTTCCTCTCAGCTCGTCCCAAATTACTAAATCCGTCGATTGTGTCAAAAAAAAAAAACTATTCTTAACTGAAATTATTTTCAAGACTAATGAAAATTATGTTTGAAAAATATTAATTTGAATAAAAATTTATACATTAATTTATTAGAATCATCTTGGTCATTTAATATAAATCAAAATTAATTTTATTTGGATTGATATTCCTATTTAACTAAGCAATGTCTTTCAACTAAAGAAAACTAAAAAAATAATTTTTTTTATTAGTAAATATCTCATATATATATATATATATATATAT